>ML781464.1:490013-555631 GCA_009831015.1 Picea engelmannii | reverse complement strand
ATATTGCAGGATTGTTGAGAGGGGATATGCTAAAAAAGAGACCACGATGGTTGAAGAAAGGTGGTGGAAGGCACTTGTAAAGGTGGCGTTAACTTCCACCAAAACCAATACCGTATTTGGACTTCACTGGCTTGGAGAACCAAGAGCGGCTCGTTGGCCCCGAATTAAATGACTCGCCAGGATTGGTAGGTAGATGGATCCTCGTGAGTAATGAGGGATGGGGGTGGGGTGAACCGCCCATCCATAGAGTTGTCAGGCCTAACCAGTGTGAGGGAAATCGTGCCACACACAACCTTGCAAGAGGAAAAAGGCGTGAGGGAGAAGCAAGAAGGGGGCATATGTGAGGGGAGGAAGAGAACTTTGGAAAACATAGAGTGAGTGATAGCAGAGAAGGGGGAGAGTAACCCTCATTCTCGGTCACTGGCATAAAGAGACGCAGTCTCGCAGCATCGCGGTCTCAGCTCGGGGGTGGCTAGTGGTAAATCCTATCGGAATCGCTGAGCCTACGGTTGGGTGGAAACGAGCACCCCTCTCAGCAGTTGCACTCACCTATGGTTCTATTTCTGATAAGTGTTTTACATCTTGCATTGTGAAATTTATATGCTGACATATATTCTCTTAGTCTGTACAGTTTTATGAATGGTGTGTGTATAAGACTGCCTGTGTAATGTTTTGATTCAGGAATGGTGGTTGCATGCTTATAATGGAAGGGCCATGTATGGATTATGCTTATAAATGGATTTATATGTATATACGCACATTGAATCAATTCAGAATTCAAGCTATTTCTCTGGAAATCTATACTCTTATCCGTCTCAGGTGATACCCTAGATAAACCTCCCCATAGAGACACCCTATTTGAAAACCTCAGAAGAGGTAGCACTTTGTATGAAAAGACTTTGCAGAGGTGCAGAAGTCGCAGAATCCCTTGAGGATTCAAAGAATAAGTATCGATCAACGGATGAGATCCTGTCAGAAGATCTATGGTTATTCATGACCATTAGATTGAAGGAATAAACGAGGGTATTAAATTCCTTAACCCTTTTTCCTTTATCTTCGTGAGTAGCGAAGAAATCAGGACCGTAGATCCCCAGGGTCCGTGAAAGAATACGGACTGTGGATTCATGTCCAGGCAGCTTAGAAATGATGAAATGGAGAGACAGATCTGAGCCATTAGATCTTGGTATAA
Organism: Picea engelmannii; assembly: GCA_009831015.1. NCBI lineage: Eukaryota > Viridiplantae > Streptophyta > Pinopsida > Pinales > Pinaceae > Picea > Picea engelmannii. The sequence goes on along the minus strand of ML781464.1, from coordinate 554,442 downwards.
ATAGTCGACAAACATTGGATCTGTCGAGAGTTTCTCGAGGTTTAAACCTCACGCGAAGAACAACAGAAGCAAAAGTCCCGAGAAGGAGTTCGTATCGGGATTTCGGCATTCGGGAGTTCAGGAGTTTGGAGGACGAGAGTTCGGGCATTCGACATCAGAAGTCACAAAATAACGAAAGAACTTGAGCCGTCTATTGGAGGGAGGACACGTGTCGCGAAATCACCCATATCGGGGATTCAGACATCGAGAGTCATAGAGGGAAGTTTTTTGACTTCGCAGGTGGCGAAGTAATGAGAGAATCGCAACCATTCATATGAGCGGGACAGGAAGCACCGTGTCATGTACACAGACCCTGTCGGAATTACAGAGGTCGAGGAAATCTTTCATAGTTTCAGAGAGGAGAAGCTCGGGAGGGATAGTGCCATTTTGTGCACAGAGCCTTAGCTGCAAAGGTCGCAAAGGAGAGGAAAAGGTCGATACCTTTGATACTTAAGAAATCTTCCAAGGAGAAGGAAGAGAAGTGCATGTTCAAGGAGGAGCTACAACTACCGTTAGATCAGCTGGAGCGAAATATATATGGATCATTGAAGAAGTATGTCCAGATGCACGCAGAAGAAAGAAGAAATGGACGATAGAGAGACTTCATGGAGAAGTGCTGAATTGTCATGGATCGTTGGATCACACTGAGTTGCGAGGGAGTTAAGCCGTAGAAGCTGCCATGAGAGAATCTGTATGGATGGTGGAGACACTTCGAGATAGAAGTGGCGAACAACTGATAGCCAGTGGATCTTGCAGAGTTGGAAGGCAGTTAAGATCGGTGTAGTCTCGAAGAGGTCTGAGTTCGGGATCTCGCATATTTGGGTTTCACAAGAAGAGAGCACAAGAGTTGGGTGCTCTAACTCACAAAGTCGCGAAGTGCAAAGTGGTGAGGAGAAAAATATGAACCATTGGATCCCGGAACGGGAGGACCGTTGGATCAAAACTCCATGGTGATATCGTATATCGGGAGTTCGGGGGTTCGAAGGTTGGAAGGGGTAACTTTCAACCGTAGAAGTCGCGAAGCTTTGAGAGCTGAGGCTCATGAGAACACGTGGCACATCCATCAGGTGGGGCCTGCACGATTGACAGGTGGGCATGCGTCGCCTGGAAAGAGGTCAACACTTTGTTGACTTATCGCATCTAAGAGATTCATGAGATAGGAGCACAAAGGCTCAATGCTCCAACTCGCGAGGTTGTGAGTTGCGAGAAGTGCAAAGAGGAAGTCAACCATTGTTAACTTTTGCATCTTAGGATTTTGGAGAAGAAGAGCACAAGAGCTCAATGCTTCAACCTGCGAGGTTCTGAGTAGCGAAAAGTGTCAAAGGGAAGTCATGTATCGCATTTCCCTGAATCGCGAAAATTCGATAAGCACTTGGCTGGCTTAAGCACGTAGACACAGGACAGGGTCATGTGGACAAGACCCCAAGGGGGAAACCTGCCACTCGCTATCCCTTTCGGGGTTCGGCGCTTCGCCATGTCAGGGTTTGCAGAGTCGAAAGACTCGATGCTCTGGTAGTGCTGAGTCGCGAAGAGTGAAATAATGCCATACTTGTTCGGCCTGTGGTTGTGACCCACGATCACGTGGAAATGGACAAGGAAGGAACTAGCCTATGCTAAGACCCCCATAGGTATCTCGGGGATTCTTATCCTCGAGAATTTGACGAAAATTTTGTTTTCCTTAGTGGGTATATGAAAAATTGGTATCAGTGCATGGTTACAACACTTGGCCTGCTTGGGCTCATGAACGAGTTGTGCAGAAGCTCCGTTTGGAACACTCTTAAAAATATTAACCCCCTGTCTTAACCTTCCTAATCAAAAGACAAAGTTAAGAATGAAAAACCCCTATTGTGTGTGTGTACATGTGAAAATATGAATTATGTACTGGTTATAAATAAATATAAATATTGAATAACAACCAAGGTTTTTCCTTTTTCACACAAGCAAAAGATCAACCGCGGGAAATTATCAATGCATAGTATGGTGACTCACCAAGAAGTGGGAGAAGGCTCCCACAATAGAGACGAAGAGTTTGACGAAAGGAGGGCAGCAGGGAACCTTTGAAATATTGGGGTTGCAGAGAAGAACATCTCTTGAGAGACTACCCACACCGACAACAAAATAGTCAGAGAATTTATAACATACATGAAGCTACTACTGTCAATGATGTGGCTAGGAGTGTGCCACAAATTTATGCAGCCTTGGATAATAACCAAGCTGACCACCAAGCTTCAGTAGTGGAAATAGAAGGTATGATTTCCAATCATTTAGTGTCTATTCTGATTGACCCTGGTTCAAATTTGAGTTATGTAGCCCCTAAGGCTATAGATAAATGTAAACTACATCCACAAAAACATACCAAGCTATGGTTGGTATAGTTAGCCATTGGCACCAAAAGGAGGATAGCAGAGGTCATACCAGCCTGCCAATTAATGTTGGGTGAATTCCCCACCCAAACAACCCTTAAATTATTACCCCTGGGATCGTATGATCTGCTGATTGGTATGGACTGGCTAGCCACCCATAAGGCCAGATTGGACTGTTACCATAAAACCTTAGAATGTGTAAGTAAAGAAGGGAAAAAGATAACCCTTCAATGGATCCGAAAACCTGTCTCAGTGAGACAAGTATCAACTCTGCAAATGAGAAAGTATTACCAAAAGGGATGTCCCCTATATGCAATACAAGTGTTGAAAACAATCGAAGGTGACAAACTAAGCCCTGACGATCACCCTATCCTGAGAGAATACAAATATGTGTTTCCAGAAGAGGTACCGTGTTTACCACCGAGAAGAGACATAGACTTCTCAATAGAACTTGCACCAGGATCAGTGTCGGTGTCTAGGACACTCTACCAGATGAGCACACCCGAGTTAGTTGAATTGAAGATGAAATTAAAGGAAATGATGGATAAAGGCTATATTCGACCCAGCGTGTCTCTGTGGGGAGCACTAGTCCTGTTCATGAAAAAGAAGGACGGTACCCTTAGAATGTGTATATATTATAGGCAACTCAATAAGGTAACCATAAAGAACAAGTACCCCTTTCCCAAGATCAATGACCTGTTTGATCAATTGGGGGGTGCGTCTATTTTTTCAAGGATTGATTTGAGGTCGGGATACCATCAAGTCCGAATCAAGGTTGAAGACGTCCATAAAACTGCTTTCTGAACGAGGTATGGTCACTATGAGTTTGTGGTGGTGCCATTTGGGTTGACCAATGCCCCTGCCACTTTTATGTGCTTGCTGAACAATGTACTCAACAAGTTCCTAGACAAATTTGTGCTTATATTTATTGATAATATATTAATTTAATCCAAGAACAGAAAAGAGCATGAAGAGTATCTTAGACTTGTGTTGCAAGTGCTAAGAGAACATCATCTCTATGCCAAATTCAGCAAATGTGAATTCTTCCAGAAGCAAATACATTTCTTAGGCCATGTTCTCTCCGAAGAAGGAGTAGTGGTAGACCCTGACAAAATCAAGTCTATCATGGAATGGCCTACCCCAAAGGATGTTTCGGACATCAGATCCTTTCTGGGATTAGCAAGATAATATAGGAGATTTATAAAAGGATTCTCCAAGATTGGTTGTCCAATCACTGCCCTCCAGAGGAAGGGGAAAAAATTCCTGTGGACACAGAAATGTGAAGAAATATTTCAAACCCTAAAACATCTACTGACCCATGTGCCTATGCTGAAGATCGCCGATCTAGAAGCTGACTTCCGCGTGTGCACAGATGCCTATAAGGAAGGGTTCAAAGGAGTCCTTATGCAGAAAGGAAGTGTGATCTTCTATGAATCCCAAAAATTGAATGAGCTTGAAGTCAACTATGTGGCATATGTTCTAGAACTAGCTGCCATAGTGCATGACTTGAAAATGTGGACGCATTACCTCCTGGGAAGAAAATGTGTACTTATGACAGATCACTGTGGATTGCGATACATGTTTCATTAACCAAAGCTCAATGCTAGACAAGCTAGGTGGATGGCCCTCCTTAGTGAGTTTGATTTCGAAATCAAACACATTAAAGGAAAGGAAAATAGGGTGCTCGATGCCCTTAGCAGAAGTATGAAAACAATTCACTTGGCAGCGGTGAGCACCTGCGAGATAGATGTCAAGGAAAGAATCAGAAATGCACAAGAAATAGATCCCTTCGTCTGGACCATGACCATGTACCTACAACAAGAACCCGCCGTAGTAAAATATGAAGGATGCCAAAAGACCGAAGGAGGTCTGCTCACTTATAGAAGCAGATTTTATATCCCAGATTGTGACGACTTGAAGAGGTTCATTATGGATGAACTACATAAAAGACCCTACTCGGGTCATCCAGGATACCAGAAAATGATCACTGCCACCAGGAAACAATTTTATTGGCCTGGATTGAAGAAATACATAGCCGAGTACCTAGCCAAATGCATAGAGTGCCAATAGGTTAAAGCAGAACATCGACACCCAGCAGGATTATTGCAACCTTTACCAATCCCAGAGTGGAAATGGGAAACCATCTCCATGGATTTCATCAATGGATTACCAACCTCAACCAAACAGAATGACGCCATTATGGTGGTGGTGGATAAATTGAGCAAGTCTGCTCAGTTCATCCCCGTCAAGTCGAATTGTAAGGCAATCAATATCACCCAAGTATTCATGAAAGAGATATTTAGACTGCATGGTATGCCGAAAGAGATTGTGTCTGACAGAGACACGAAATTTACTTCCAACTTCTAGAAATTACTGATGGCTAGTTTAGAGACCAAGTTGTTGTTTAGCACTGCCTATCACCCTCAAACCGATGGACAAAAATAAAGAGTGAATCAAATACTAGAAGATATGTTAAGGATGCATGTAATTCATCAACCCAAGAAGTGGGAAGACTACTTGCCACTGGTAGAATTCATCTACAACAACGACTACCAAGCATCCTTAAATATGAGTACCTTCGAAGTCCTCTATGGTAGATCATGTAACACTCTAGTCAGTTGGAGTAATCTCGTAAATCAGATTTCTTTTGGACCCGACATGTTGAAAGAAATGGAACAACAGGTGACTCAGATAAAACAAAACCTGAAAGTCACTCAGAACCGACAGAAAAGTTATGCCGACGAAAAGAGAACTCCAAGAGAATTCAAGACGGGATACCATGTATATCTCAGAGTTAGTGTAACACCCTATTTCCCCCAGTTTGTAAAAATAACTATACTAGCCAAGAACTATGGAAAACTCAAGAATGTGAATTTGTGATGTGAATGGACCTTGTGAAAAAGGTCGATGAATGTAAATAAGATTATATATGCATACACACACACACACACACACACACACACACACACACACACACACACACATATATATATATATATATATATATTGCAGGACTACTGAGAGGGGATATGCTGAAAAAAAGACACCACGATGGCTGAAGAAAGGTGGTGGAAGGCACCTGGAAAGGTGGCATTAACTTCCATCGAAAACCAATACCGTATTTGGCCTTCACTGGCCCGGAGAGCCAAGAGCGGCTTGCTGGCATGAAATAATTTACTCGCAGGATGGTAGGTAGATGGCTCCTCAGGAATTAATGAGGGATGGGGGAAGTGAACTGCCCATCCGTAGGATCCTCAATCCTGACCACCATGAGGGAAATCGTGCCACATGAAACCTCGCAAGAGGAAAATGCGTGAGGAAGGAGCGAGAAGGGGGAAAACACAAGCGAAGGAGGAGGAACTCTGGAGATATGTAGAGTGAGTGATAGCGTTGAAGGGGGAGAGTAACCCTCGTTCTCGGTCATTGGAAAACTGAGACATAGTCTCGCAGCATCGTGGTCTCATCTCAGGGGTGGCTAGTGGTAAATCCATTAGGAGTTTTTGAGCCTACGGTTGGGTGGAAACGAGGACCCCTCTCAGCAGTTGCACTCATTTCTGGTGTTATTTATGATAAGTGTTTTACATCTTGCACCTTGAAATTCATATGCTGACATATATGCTCATAGTCTATGCAGTTTTATAAATGGTCTGAGTATAAGACTGCCTGTGGAGTGTTTTGATTCTGAAATGGTGGTTGGATTCTTTTAATGGAAGGGCCAAGTATGGCTTATGTCTATAAATATATTTATATGTATATACGCACATTGAATCAATTCAAAATTCAAGCTGTTTCTCGGGAAACCTATACCCTTATCCATCTCGGATGATACCCTAGCTAAATATCCCCATAGAGACACCCTTTTTGAGAAGCTCAAAAGAGGTAGCACTTTGTGTGCAAAGACTCTGCAGAGGCGTAGAAGTCGCAGAATCCCTTAAGGATTCGAAGAATAAGTATTGATTAATGGATGAGATCCTGTCAAGAGATCTGCGGTCATTCATGACCATTAGATCAAAGGAATAAACGAGGGCATTAAATGCCTTAACCCTTTTTCCTTTATCTTCGCGAGTAGCGAAGAAATAGGGATCGTAGATCCCCAAGGTCTGTGAAAGAATCTGGACCGTGGATTTGTGTCCAGGCAGCTTAGTAATGACGCAATGGAGACACAGGTCTGAGCCGTCAAATCTTGGTCTAAACAACTGACAGTCATTGGATCTGTCAAGAATTACATGAGGTTTAAACCTCACGCGAAGAGTAGTAGAGCAAGAGCTTCGAGAAGGAGATTGTATTGGGATATCGGCATTCGGGAGCTTGGGGATCCGGAAGACGAGAGTCCGAGTGGTTGACCTCAGAAATCGTGACAAGGCGAAATAGATCTGAGTCACCCATATGCAGGAGGACACGTGTTGTGAGATCTTCCCTATCGGGGAATCGGACATCAGGAGTTAGAAGAGGAAGTTTATTGACCTCGCAAATGACGAAGTCACGAGAGGATCCTGGACCGTAGATCCCAGGGACCCATCAGATCCCTATAAGCCATTGATCTAATCCTTTACTTAGGTGGAAGAGTGAACTCGACTATGTCCCAAAAGTCCCGAAGACATCGGGATCGTCCATGTTGGAGGACAGGTGGAAGAGATCCGTGCATTTTTTGTATCGAGGATTCGTAAGTTTGAAGGTAGAAGACCTGACTCTTGGAGTCACAAAGTCACGAGCCGCGAGATCGCGATATGATTCGGGTCGTCGATCCAAGAGGAAGGACAACCATGGATCTAGCGTCTCGATATCTCATGTGTTGGGAGTTCATGATTTTGGAGGTTGAAAGTAGTCGTTTACAACTTCCCGAGTAGCGAAGTGTCGAGAACCAAGCATGAGAGAACATGTGGCAGAATTTCCTAGTGCGGCCGCGTGATTGACAGGTGGACACGAGTCGCCTGGAGAAGGGATTCAACATTCCATTGACTTCTCGTGTCTCGGGGATTCGCAGGATAAGAGCCTGAGAGCTCAACCCTTGGACTTGCAAAGTCCCGAGTAGCGAGAACACGAGAAGGATAATAAATATCGCTTCTCGGGGGTTTTTGAAGGAGAGGTGCCAAGATTTGACGCTACAACTCGCGAAGTGGAAAGTTGTGAGAAATGCAAAGAGGAAGTCAACTATTGCTGACTTTCGTGTCTCGGGATTTTGGAGAATAAGAGAACAAGAGCTCGATGCTTCAACCTGCGAGGTTGCGAGTATTGAAAAGTGTCAAAGAGAAGCCTCGAAGGAATCTGGAGAGTCCATCAAGGGAGACGCGTGGTGAGGGGTCAGATCGCAGGGAAAGTTTTGAAATCCTGTGGACCGTTGGATCCACACTATCAAGGACTATTGATCTCCTACATGAATACCCATGTCAAACTTCATAGATTTTCATGACATGAGTTTTTGGGATCGTTGCATCTCGAACCCGTGGGCACCGAAATCCCGAAAGGATCCAAACCGTCAGATTAGGGGAGGTGTACAGCTGTTGATCTCCTTTGGAGGGAAACTTGGGAGACTTCATGAATTTCGGGGATTTGAATGGGAAAGGAAGAAGTCATGCATCGCGATTTCCCGAATCGTGAAGGGTTGGTAAGGTCTTTGCCAATTTAAGCGCGGGGTCATGGAATGTGGTCATGTGTTCAAGACCCAAACATGGATCTTGTACTCGCTAGCCCTATCAGGGTTCGACGTTTTGATGTGTCGGGGTTTGCAGAGTCAAAAGAATCGACACTCTAGTAGTGCTGAGCCACGAATAGTGAAAGGATTCCATAATTGTTCAGTCTATGGTCGTGACCCACGATCACATGGAGGTGAATAAGGAAGAACTAGCCTGCGCTAGGCCCCCATAGGACTTTGAGGATTCTGTCCCTTGAGGAAAAGAAAAAAAAATATTATGTCGTAGTGGGTATGTGACAAATTGGTATCAGAGCATGGTTACAACACTTGGCCTTCTTGTGTTCATGAATGAGTTGCGCAGAAGCTCCATTCAAAACACTCTTAAAAGGAGTAACCCCCCCCTGTCTTAACCTTCCTAATCAAAAGATAAAGTTAAGAATGAAAAACCCCTACTGTGTGTGTACATGTGAATATATGAATTATGTACCGGTTATAAATAAATATAAATATTGACTAACAACCAACATTTTTTCCTTTTTGCACACAAGCGCCAGATCAACTGCGGGAAATTATCAATGCATAGTATGGTGACTCACCAAGAAGTGGGAGAAGTCTCCCACAATAGAGACAAAGAGTCTAACAAAATAAGTGCAGCAAGGACCCCTCCAGATCTAGCCGAGACTGTGAGGAGTCTCATGGTCGAATTACAAAGCTGCAAGGCTGACAATGAAAGGATGATGAAAGAACAAGAAAAGAAAACAGAAATTAACGCAGTTTTACTATAGAGTTTATCTGATATACAAAGACAAATGCATCATGAACCTGAAACTCAGAAACATGGTCATATCAGTGGCCACACTGAGAGGAGCACCTCGAAAAAGGTCCACCCCAGAGGTAAAGGACCAGTGCCGAGTGATTCCTCTGAGAAGGAAGCTGGCGATTCAGAAGGCTCTTCTAGCAACAGTGCTAGTTCATATTCTCAAAAGAAACCGAAGAAGCAAAATCCTTCGAAAGGTCAAAAATTCAAATAATTCAGAAAGGCCAAACTACCCTCCTTTGACGGTGAAATAAAGAAGGGAGAGGAAGCAGAGGCCTGGCTTCTTGGACTAAAGAAGTATTTCAGAGTCCATGACTTTTCAGAGAATATGAAGGCCCGAGTGGCCACTTTCAACTTGAAAGAAAAGGCTTCCATTTGGTGGGAAGACCTTAAGAATATGAAAGGGGTTCGCGAAGAGGACCTGTCTTGGGAACAGTTTGAGAAATACTTCCGGAAGAAGTATCTGTCGGAAAAATATTTCAACAAAAAGACTAAAGAGTTTTATGAAATCAAACTGGGACAACTTACTATAGAAGAATATGTCAACAAATTCCTTGATTTGTTGAGGTATGTACCCTATATCAAGGCAGAAAAGGAAAAGGTGCAACGCTTCATCAGTGGACTACCTAAGGACTATCGAAATAGAATTGAATTTGATGAGCCAAAGATTCTAGAAGACACTATTCAAAAGGAAACCTATTGTCATGAACAGTTTGGGCATCGAGCAGAACCTCGTAAAGGATGGAAACAGAAGAATAGTTCAAGATTTCAGAAAAGGGGAATTAAATCCCCAGGATTTAAGAACTACAATAAGAACCCAAGAATGAAATTTCCAGCCCAGAGTATGCACCAGAAGAATTTTCCCTCCTTAAGCGGAAATAAGACTTCTGGACCCATATCTGTGAAGACTGATAACCCAAAGAGAGAACCTTTGAAATGATAGGGTTGCGGAGAAGAACATCTCCTGAGAAACTGCCCACACCGACAACATAATAGTTAGAGGATTTATAACATACAAGAAGCTACTACTGTCAATGATGTGGCCAGGAGTGTGCCACAAATTTATGCAGGCTTGGATAATAACCAAGCTGACCACCAAGCTTCAATGGTGGAAATAGAAGGTATGATTTCCAACCATTTAGTGTCTGTTTTAATTGACCCTGGTTCAAATTTGAGTCATATAGCCCCTAAAGTTGTTGACAAGTGTAAACTACAGCCACAAAAACATACCAAGCCATGGTTGGTATAGTTAGCCACTGGCACCAAAAGGAGGATAGCAGAAGTCATACCAGTCTGCCAATTAATGTTGGGAGAATTCCCCACCCAAGCAACCCTTAATATATTATCCCTCAGATCATATGATCTGTTGATTGGTATGGATTGACTAGCTTCCCATAAAGCCAGATTGGACTATTACCATAAGACCTTATAATGTGTAAGTAAGGAAGGGAAGAGGATAAACCTTTATTTCAGTATTAATCTATAAGTGCGGACACAAACCAATCTCCCTAGATCCACCCGGATCTAGAGCAAAGCAGGACAAAATAATACTCTTTCCCTATATTTAGACTATTGAATGGACAAGGAGGGAAGAATCATGAACATACCTTGTGATCGCTTCCTTGGGTCTCTGTTGTCCAACTTCGTTCCAACGCTCTTGCACCATCAAGATCACAACAGTACAAACCAATCGAAGTGAAGACAATTCAATATATTCAATAGCTAATCTATACATATGATCAAGGAGTTATGTAATAAAGTGACATCATCTTTATGGGAAAGGGACATATTACTGTATTAAATTGATAGAAAGTAATGCTTACAACCTGAGCCTTGATGTTTTAGATCTCCTTTCGATGGCTCCTAGCTCTGAAACACACACTTGCTCATGCATGAAGAAGATCAACCACTTTTGATAACCTTGTTGGTGTTCCTAGCTGCTGTAGCATCAGTCCTTCATACAATCTTGCACTAATTCTCCAATAAATATCTTGCTAGTTTGCTGCTAACCTTTTCCATGAGAGACCCATCAATTTATAAGAGAGAATGGATTTGTTACTTGGATAGGAAAGATCCCAAGATATTAGGAAAGCCATTACTTAGATGATCATTCGAACGCCAACTCACCCTTCTAGAAGATTCCCTTCTAGAAGGTTCGAGATTTTATCTTTTTCCTCTCTTTAGAAGATGTTCTCACCCTGATAGTTAGGTACAATGCGAACCTCTTTCACCCCATCTTAATGCAGCCTGCGAGAATCATGCATTCTCGCAGGAAAGTATATAGGTAGCCTGCAAACCTTCCTTAAAAATATGATTTCTGGAAAGAGACAAATGCAACTTTTCTTAGGAAAATGTTCTAGTGAAGAGATTGAGTTCTCCATCATCTTTACCTCAGCATGACAACCAAAATTATGGATAACACCCTTCAAGGGATCCGAAAACCTATCTTGGTGAGACAAATATTAGCTCTGCAAATGAGAAAGTATTGCCAAAAGGGATGTACCCTATATGCAATATAGGTGTTGAAAACAATCGAAGATGACAAACCAAACCCTGACGATGACCCTACCCTGAGAGAATATAGAGATGTGTTTCCGAAAGAGGTATCGGGTTTACCTCCGAGAAGGGACATAGACTTCTCAATAGAACTTGCACCAGGAGCAGTGTCGGTGTCTAGGACACCCTACCAGATGAGAACACCTGAGTTAGTTGAACTCAATATGCAATTAAAGGAAATGATGGATAAAGGCTATATTCGACCTAGCATGTCCCTGTGGGGAGCACTAGTCTTGTTCGTGAAAAAAGAAGGACGGTACCCTTAGACTGTGTATAGACTATAGACAACTCAATAAGGTAACCATAAAAAACAAGCACCCCTTGCTCAGGATCGATGACTTGTTCGATCAATTGGGGGGTGCGTCCATTTTCTCAAAGATTGATTTGAGGGCGGGATACCATCAAGTCCGAATCAAGGGTAAAGACATCCATAAAACTGCCTTCCGAATGAGGTATGGTCACTATGAGTTCGTGGTAGTGCCATTTGGGTTGACCAATGCCCCTGCCACTTTTATGTGCTTTATAAACAATGTACTCAGTAAATTTCTAGATAAATTTGTGCTAGTTTTTATTGATGATATATTAATTTACTCTAAGAATAGAGAAGAGCATGAATAACATCTTAGGCTTGTACTGCAAGTACTCAGAGAGCATCATATCTATGCTAAATTCAACAAATGTGACTTCTTCCAGAAGCAAATACATTACTTGGGTCATGTTATGTCCGAAGAAGGGGTAGCAGTGGACCCTGATAAAATCAGGTCTATCATGGAATGGCCTACCCCAAGGGATGTTTTAGATATCAGATCCTTTATGGGATTAGTAGGATATTATAGGATATTTATATAAGGATTCTCCAAGATTGGTTGTCCAATTACTGCCCTCCAGAAGAAGGGGATAAAATTCATGTGGATGCAGAAATGTGAAGAAAGATTTCAAACCCTGAAACATCTACTGACCCATGCATCCGAGATGAAAATTGTCGACCCAGAGGCTGACTTCCTCGTGTGCACATATGCTTGTAAGGAAGGGCTCGGAGGAGTCCTTATGCAGAAAGGAAGTGTGATCTGCTATGAATCCCAAAAATTGAATGAGCATGAAGTCAACTATGTGACCCATGATTTAGAACTGGCTTCCATAGTGCATGCCTTGAAAATGTGGAGGCATTACCTCGTGGGAAGAAAATTTGTACTTATGACAGATCACTGTGGATTGCGATACCTATTTGATCAACCAAATATCAACACCAGACAGGCTAGATGGATGGCCCTCCGTAGTGAATTTGATTTTGAAATCAAACACATTAAAGGAAAAGAAAATAGGGTGGTTGATGCCCTTAGCAGAAGCATGAAAACAATTCACTTGGCAGCAGTGAGCACCTGTGAGACAGATGTCAAGGAAAGAATCAGAAATGCACAAGGAACAGATCCCTTTGTTTAGACCGTGACCATGTACCTACAATAAGAACCCACCAGAGTAAAATATGAAGGCTATCAGATGACCGAAGGAGGTCTGCTCACTTACAAAATCATATTTAATATTCCAACGTGTGACGACTTAAAGAGGTTCATTATGGATGAACTACATAAAACACCCTACTCGGGTCATCCAGGATACCAGAAAATGGTCACTACCACCAGGAAACCATTTTATTGTCCTGGATTGAAGAAAGACATGGCCGAATACCTAGCCAAATGCATAGTGTGCCAACAGGTTAAAGCAGAACATCGACACCCAACAAGATTATTGCAACCTTTACAAATCCCAGAGTGGAAATGGGAAACCATTTCCATGGATTTCATCACTGGATTACCAACCTCAACCAAACATAATGACACCATTATGGTGGTGGTGGATAAATTGAGCAAGTCTAGTCATTTCATCCCCATCAAGTCGACATGTAAGGCAATCGATACTGCCTAGGTATTCATGAAAGAGATATTCAGACTGCATGGTATGCCGAAAGAGATCGTGTCTGACAGAGACATGAAATTTACTTCCAACTTTTGGAAATCACTGATGGCTAGTTTAGAGACCAAGTTGTTGTTTAGCACCACCTATCACCCTCAAACCGATGGTCAGATAGAAAGAGTGAATCAAATACTAGAAGATATGTTAAGTATGCATGTGATGCATCAACCCAAGAAGTGGGAAGACTACCTGCCACTAGTAGAATTCACCTACAACAACGACTACCAAGCATCCTTAAATATGAGTCCCTTTGAAGCCCTCTATGGTAGACTGTGTAACACTCCAGTCAGTTGGAGTAATCCCATAAACATGATTTATTTTGGACCCGACATGTTGAATGAAATGGAACAACAGGTGACTCAGATAAAACAAAACCCGAGGGTCGCTCAGAACCGACAGAAAATTTATGTCGACCAAAAGAGAACTCCAAGAGAGTTCAAAGTGGGAGATCATGTATTTCTCAGAGTTAGGCCCAAGAAGAGTTCCCTGAAAATGGGAGCTTGTGCCAAGTTCGCACCTCAGTATTCTGGACCCTTTGAGGTTCTAGATAGAGTGGGACCTATAGCCTATAGGTTAACACTCCCTCCCACAATAAAATAACATAATGTTTTCCATGTTTCATTATTGAATAAATATGTACATGATGCTAATCATATAATTGACTGGTCTGTGATCCAGGTGGAACCAGAGGGAGAATTTCTACCAGAACCTTAGTGCATACTGGACAAAAAGGAAACCCCACTCTAGAACCGAACCATTGCATAGGTCAAGGTGTAGTGGAGACATTTTGGCCCAGATGAGGCTACATGGGAAATGGAGGATGCCATGAGACAGGCATATCTGATTTTGTTTACTTCTGTACATGCATGACATGTTGATAGATAAAAACATTGAGGATGATGTTCCTTTAAGGGGGAGGGATTTGTAACACCCTGTTTCCCCCAGTTTGTAAAAATAACTATACTAGCCAAGAACTGTGGCAAACTCAAGAATGCAAATGTGTTATGTGAATGGACCTTGTGAAAAAGGTCAATGAATGTAAATAAGATTTTATATGTATATATATATGTATATATATATATATATATATATATATATATATATATATATATATATATTTCAGGACTGCTGAGAGGGGATATGCTTAAAAAAATTGACCATGATGGCTGAAGAAAGGTGGTGGAAGGCACCTGGAAAGGTGGCATTAACTTCAACTGAAAACCAATACCATATTTGGTCTTCACTAGCCCGGAGAACCAAGAGCGGCTCGTTGGCCCGAAATAATTTACTCGCAGGCTGGTAGGTAGATGGATCCTTAGGAATTAATGAGGGATGGGGGAAGTGAACTGCCCATTCGTAGGAGCATCGGGCCTGACCACCATGAGGGAAATCACGCCACACGAAACCTTGCAAGAGGATAATGCATGAGAAAGGAGAGAGAAGGGGGCAGACGCGAGGGAAGGAGGAGGAACTCTAGAGATATGCAGAGTGAGTGATAGCGGAGAAGGGGGAGAGTAACCCTCATTCTCGGTCACTGGAAAATCTAGACACAGTCTCGCAGCATTGTGGTCTCAACTCGGTCGTGGCTAGTGGTAAATCCATTGGGAGTCGTTGAGCCTACGGTTGGGTGGAAACGAGCACCCCTCTCAGCAGTTGCACTCATTTCTGGTGTTATTTTTTATAAGTGTTTTACATATTGCACCTTGAAATTCATATGCTGACATATATGCTCATAGTCTGTGCAGTTTTATAAATGGTCTGAGTATAAGACTTCCTGTGCAGTGTTTTGATTCTGAAATGGTGATTGCATGCTTATAATGGAAGGGCCACGTATGGCTTATGTCTATAAATAGATTTATATGTATATACGCACATTGAATCAATTCAGAATTCAAGTCATTTCTCGGGAAACCTATACCCTTATCCATCTCGGGTGATGCCCTGGATAAATCTCCCCATAGAGACACCCTTTTTGAGAGGCTCAGAAGAGGTAGTACTTTGTGTGCAAAGACTCTGTAGAGGTGCAAAAGTCGCAGAATCCCGTGAGGATTCGAAGAATAAGTATTGATCAATGGATGAGATCCCGTCGAGAGATCTATGGTCATTCATGACCATTAGATTGAAGGAATAAACAAGGGCGTTAAATTCCTTAACCCTTTTCCCTTTATCTTCACAAGTAGCAAAGAAATTGGGATCGTAGATCCCCAAGGTCCGTGAAATAATCTAGATCATGGATTCATGTCCAGGCAACTTAGGAACAGCGCAATGGAGAGACAGGTCTGAGCCATTAGATCTTAGTCTAAACAACCGACAACTATTGGATCTGTCGAGAATTAGACAAGGTTTAAACCTCACGTGAAGAGTAGTAGAGCGAGAGCTCCGAGAAGGATATTGTATCGGGATATTGATGTTCGGGAGCTCGGGGATCCAGAGGACGAGAGTCCGAGTACTCGACCTCAGAAATCGTGACAAGGCGAAATAGATCTGAGTTGCTCGTCTGTAGGAGGACATGTGTCGCGAGATCCTCTCTATCGGGATTCGAACATCGAGAGTCAGAAGAGGAATTCTCTTGACCTCTCGAATGGAGAAGTCGCGAGAGGATCCTGGACTGTAGATCCCAGGGACCCATCAGATCCCTATAAGTCGTCGATCTAATCCTTTACTTAGGCAGAAGAGTGAACTCGACTACATCCCAAAAGTCCCGAAGACATCGGGACCATCCATGTTGGAGGATAGGTGGAAGAGATCTGTCCATTTCGCGTAGGAGTCACGAAGTCATGAGCCGCGAGATCGCGATATGATTTGGGTCGTCGATCCAAGAGGAAGGATAGTTGTGGGATCTAGCGTCTCGATATCTCATGTGTCAGGGGTTCATGAGTTTGGAGGTTGAAAGGAGTCGTTTACGACTTCCCGAGTAGCGAAGTGATGAGAACTGAGCACGAGAGAACACATGGCAGAATTTCCTGGTGGGGCTGCGTGATTGACGGGTGGACACGAGTCCCCTGGAGAAGGGAGTCAACGTTCCGTTGACTTCTCGCGTCTCGGGGATTCTCGGGATAAGAGCCTGAGAGCTCAAACCTTGGACTTGTGAAGTATCGAGTAGCGAGAATGCAAGAAGGATAATGCAAGAGGAAGTCAACTATTGTTGACTTTCACGTCTCGGGATTTCGGAGAAGAAGAGAATGAGAGATCGATCCTTCAACCTGCGAGGTTGCGAGTAGAGAAAAGTGTCAAAGAGAAGCCCCGAAGGATTCTAGAGCGTCCATCAAGGGAGACGTGTGGTGAGCGGTCAGATCTCAGGAAAAGTTTGGAAATCCTGTGGACCGTTGGATCCACACTATCAAGGACTATTGATCTCCTACATGGATACCCATGCCGAAGTTTGGAGATTTGCATGACATGATTTTTTGGGATCGTTGCAGCTCAAACCCCTGGGCACCGAAATCCTGAAAGGATCCAAACCGACGGATCAGGGGAAGCGTATAGCCATTGATCTCCTTTGGAGGGAAACTTGGGAGACTTCATGAATTTTAGGGATTTGAATGGGAAAGGAAGAAGTCATGCATCATGATTTCCCAAATCGCAAAGGCCCGGTAAGGTCTTTGTTGATTTAAGCGTGGGGTCACAGAATGTGGTCACGAGGACAAGACCCAAACAATGATCTTGTATTCGCTAACCCTATTGGGGTTCGACGTTTCTCTATGTCGGGGTTTGCAGAGTCGAAAGACTCGACACTCTGGTAGTGCTGAGCCGCGAAGAGCGAAAGAACACCATACTTGTTCGGTCTGTGGTCATGACCCATGATCACAGGGAGGTGAATAGAGAAGAACTAGCCTGTGCTATACCCTCGTAGCACTTCGGGGATTATGTCCCTTGAGGAAAATAATTTTTTTATTATGCCGTAGTGGGTATGTGAAAAATTGGTATCAGATCATGGTTACAACACTTGACCTGCTTGGGCTCATGAATGAGTTGCGCAGAAGCTCCATTCAGAACACTCTTAAAAGGAGTAACCCCTCCCTATCTTAACCTTCCTAGTCAAAAGGCGAAGTTAAGAATGAAAAACCCCTACCGTGTGTGTACATGTGAAAATATGAATTATGTATTGGTTAGAAATAAATATAAATATTGACTAACAACCAACGTTTTTTCTTTTTTGCACACAAGCAGAAGATCAACCGCGGGAAATTATCAATGCATAGTATGGTGACTCACCAAGAAGTGGGAGAAGGCTCCCACAATAGAAATGAAGAGTCTGATGAAAGAAGGGCAAAAAGGACCCCTCCAGATCTAGCCGAGACCGTGAGGAGTCTCATGGTCAAATTACAAAGCTGCAAGGCTGACAATGAAAGGATGATGAAAGAACAAGAAAATAAAATAGAAATTAACGCAGTTTTACTGCAGATTTTATCCAATCTACAAAGACAAATGTAGCATGAACCTGGAACTCAGAAACATGGTCATATCAGTGGCCACACTGAGAGGAGCACCTCGAAAATGGTCCACCCCAGAGGTAAAGGACCAGTGCCGAGTGATTCCTCTGAGAAGGAAGCTAGCGATTCAGAAGGATATTCTAGTAGCAGGGCGAGTTCCTATTCCCAAAAGAAGCAGAAGAATCAAAAGCCTTCCAAAGTTCAAAAATTCGAAGAATTTAGAAAGGCCAAACCACCCTCCTTCAATGGTGAAATAAAGAAGGGAGAGGAAGCAGAGGCCTAGCTGCTTGGACTAAAGAAGTATTTTAGAGTCCATGAATTTTCAGAGAATATGAAGGCCTGAGTGGCCACTTTCAACTTGAACGGAAAGGCTTCCATTTGGTGACAAGACCTTAAGAATATGAAATGGGTTCTCGAAGAGGACATGTCTTGGGAACGGTTTGAGAAATACTTCCGGAAGAAGTATCTGTCGAAAAAATATTTCGACGAAAAGACTAAAGAGTTTTATGAACTCAAACTGTGACAACTTACTATAGAAGAATATGTCAACAAATTCCTCGATTTGTTGAGGTATGTACCCTATATCAAGGTGGAAAAGGAAAAGGTGAAACGCTTCATCAGTGGACTACCTAAGGACTATGGGAATAGAATTGAATTTGATGAGCCACAAACTCTAGAAGACACTATTTGAAAGACAACCTACTGTCATGAACAATTTGGGCATCGAGAAGAACCTCGCGAAGGATGGAAACAGAAGAATAGTTCAAGATTTCAATAAAGGGGGATTAAATCCCTAGGATTTAAGAAGTACAATAACAACCCAGGAATGAACTTTCCAGCCCGGAGTATGCACCAACAGAATTTTCCCTCCTTAAGAGGAAATAAGACTTCTAAACCCATATTAGTGAAGACTGATAACCCAAAGAGAGAACCTTTGAAATATTGGGGTTGCGGAGAAGAACCTCTCCTGAGAGACTGCCCACACAGACAAAAGAATAGTCAGAGGATTTATAACATAAAATAAGCTACTACCGTCAATGATGTGGCTAGGAGTGTGCCACAAATTTATGCAGCCTTGGATGATAACCAAGTTGACCACCAAGCTTCAGTAGTGGAAATAGAAGGTATGATTTCCAACCATCTAGTGTCTGTTTTAATTGACCCTGGTTCAAATTTGAGTTATATAGCCCCTAAAGTTGTTGACAAGTGTAAACTACATCCACAAAAACATACCAAGCCATGGTTGGTACAGTTAGCCACTGGCACCAAAAGGAGGATATCAGAAGTCATACCAGCCTGCCAATTAGTGTTGGGAGAATTCCCCACCCAAGCAACCTTTAATATATTACCCCTGGGATCATATGATCTGTTGATTGGTATGGATTGGCTAGATGCCCATAAATCCAGATTGGACTGTTACCATAAGACCTTAGAATGTGTAAGTAAGGAAGGGAAGAGGATAACCCTTCAAGGGATCCGAAAACCTATCTCGGTGAGACAAATATCAGCTCTGCAAATGAGAAAGTATTTCCGAAAGGGATGTACCCTATATGCAATACAAGTGTTGAAAACAATCGAGGATGACAAATCAAACCTTGATGATCACCCTACCCTGAGAGAATACCGAGATTTGTTTCTGGAAGAGGTACTGGGTTTACCTTCTAAAAGGGACATAGAATTCTCGATAAAACTTTCACCCGGAGCGGTGTCGGTGTCTAGGACACCCTATCGGATGAGCACACCCGAGTTATTTGAACTCAAGATGCAATTAAAGGAAATGATGGATAAAGGCTATATTCGACCCAGCGTGTCCCCATGGGGAGCACCATTCCTGTTCGTGAAAAAGAAGGAAGGTACCCTTAGACTGTGTATAGATTATAGAGAACTCAATAAGGTAACCATAAAGAACAAGTACCCCTTTCCTAGGATCGATGAATTGTTCAATCAATTGGGGGGTGCGTCCATTTTCTCAAAGATTGATTTGAGGGTGGGATACCATCAAGTCTGAATCAAGGGTGAAGACATCTATAAAACTTCCTTTCGGACGAGGTATGGTCACTATGAGTTCATGGTAGTGCCATTTGGGTTGACCAATGCCCCTGCCACTTTTATGTGCTTGATGAAAAATGTACTCAGTAAATTTCTAGATAAATTTGTGATAGTTTTTATTGATGATATATTAATTTACTCTAAGAATAGAGAAGAGCATGAAGAACATCTTAGGGTTGTGCTGCAAGTACTCAGAGAGGATCAACTCTATGCTAAATTCAACAAATGTGACTTCTTCCAGAAGAAAATACATTACTTGGGTCATGTTCTGTCCGAAGAAGGGGTAGCAGTGGACCCTGACAAAATCAGGTCTATCATGGAATGGCCTACCCCAAGGGATGTTTCATATATCAGGTCCTTTATGGGATTAGTAGGATATTACAAGATATTTATAGAAGGATTCTCCAATATTGGTTGTCTAATCACTGCCCTCAAGAAGAAGGGGATAAAATTCCTGTGGACGCATAAATGTGAAGAAAGATTTCAAACCCTGAAACATCTACTAACCCATGCACCCATGCTGAAAATTTCCAACCCAGAAGATGACTTCCTCGTGTGCACAGATGCCTGTAAGGAAGGGCTCAGAGGAGTCCTTATGTAGAAAGGAAGTGTGATCTGCTATGAATCCCGAAAATTGAACGAGCATTAAGTCAACTATGTGACCCATGATCTAGAACTGGTTGCCATAGTGCATGCCTTGAAAATGTGGAGGCATTACCTCCTGGGAAGAAAATTTGTACTTATGACAGAGCACTGTGGATTGCGATACCTGTTTGATCAACCAAATCTCAATGCAAGATAGGCTAGATGGATGGCCCTCCTTAGCAAATTTGATTTCGAAATCAAACACATTAGAGGAAAAGAAAATAGGGTTGTCGATGCCTTTAGAAAAAGCATGAAAACAATTCACCTGGAAACAGTGAGCACCTGCGAGACAAATGTCAATAAAAGAATAAAAAATGCACAAGGAACATATCCCTTCATTCAGATCATGACCATGTACCTACAACAAGAACCTGCCGGAGTAAAATATGAGGGCTATCAGATGACCGAAGGAGGTCTGCTCACTTACAGAAATAGATTTTATGTTCCAGCGTGTGATGACTTAAAGAGGTTCATTATGGATGAACTACATAAAAGACCCTACTCGGGTCATCCAAGATACCAAAAAATGGTCACTGCCACCAGGAAACAATTTTATTGGCATGGATTGAAGAAATACATGGCCTAGTACCTAGCCAAATGCATAGAGTGCCAACAGGTTAAAGTAGAACATCGACACCCAATAGGATTATTGCAACCTTTACCAATCCCAGAGTGGAAATGGGAAACCATTTCCATGGATTTCATCACTGGATTACCAACCTCAACCAAACAGAATGATGCCATTATGGTGGTGGTGGATAAATTGAGAAAGTCTGCTCACTTCATCCCCATCAAGTTGACTTGTAAGGTAATCAATATCACCTAGGTATTCATGAAAGAGATATTCAAACTGCATGGTATGCCGAAAGAGATCGTGTCTGACAGAGACATGAAATTTACTTCCAAATTTTGGAAATCACTAATGGTTAGTTTAGAGACCAAGTTGTTGTTTAGCACCGTCTATCTCCCTCAAACCAACGGACAGACGGAAAGAGCGAATCAAATACTAGAAGATATGTTAAGGATGCATGTAATGCATCAACCCAAGAAGTGGGAAGACTACCTTCCACTGGTAGAATTCACCTACAACAACGGCCACCAAGCATCCTTAAAGATGAGTCCCTTCAAAGCCCTCTATGGTAGACAATGTAACACTCTAGTCAGCTGGAGTAATCCTGTAAATAGGATTTCTTTTGGACCTGACATGTTGAAATAAATGGAACAGCAGGTGACTCAGATAAAACAAAACCTGAGGGTCGCTCAAAACCGACAGAAAAGTTATGCCGACCAAAAGAGAACTCTAAGAGAGTTCAAAGAGGGAGATCATGTATATCTCAGAGTTAGGCCTAGGAAGAGTTCCCTGAAAATGGGAGCTTGTGCCAAGTTTTCACCTCGATATTGTGGACCCTTTGAGGTTCTAGATAGAGTGGGACATATAGCCTATAGGCTAGCACTCCCTCCCACAGTTAAAGCACATAATGTTTTCCATGTTTCATTATTTAAGAAATATGTACATGGTGCTAATCATATAATTGATTGGTCTGTGATCCAGGTGGAACCAAAGGGATAATTTCTACCAGAACCTCAATGCATACTGGACAGAAAGGAAACCCCACTCTAGAACTGAACCATTGCACAGGTCAAGGTGCAGTGGAGACATTTTGGCCCAGATGAGGCTACATGGGAAATGGAGGATGCCATGAGACATGCATATCCAATTTTGTTTACTTCTGTATATGCATGACATGTTGATAGATAAAAACATCGAGGACGATGTTCCTTTAAGGGGGAGGGAATTGTAACACCTTGTTTCCCCCAGTTTGTAAAAATAACTATACTAGCCAAGAACTGTGGCAAACGCAAGAATGTGAATATGTGATGTGAATGGACCTCGTGAAAAAGGTCGATGAATGTAAATAAGATTATATATATATATATATATATATATATATATATATATATATATATATCAGGACTGCTGAGAGGGGATATGTTGAAAAAAAGAGACCACGATGGCTAAAGAAAGGTGGTGGAAGGCACCTGGAAAGGTGGCGTTAACTTCCATCGAAAACCAATACCGTATTTTGTCTTCACTGGCCCAGAGAACCAAGAGCGGCTCGCTAGCCCGAAATAATTTACTCGCAGGTTGGTAGGTAGATGGCTCCTCAGGAATTAATGAGGTATGGGTGAAGTGAAATGCCCATCCGTAGGAGCCTCGTGCCTGACCACCAGAAGGGAAATCATGGCACACACAACCTCGCAAGAGGAAAATGTGTGAGGAAGGAGTGAGAAGGGGGCAGACGCAAGGGAAGGAGGAGGAACTCTGGAGATATGCAGAGTGAGTGATAGCGGAGAAGAGGGAGAGTAACTCTCGTTGTTGGTCACTAGAAAACCGAGACATAGTATCAGAGCATCGTGGTCTCAGCTCGGGGGTGGCTAGTGATAAATCCATTGGGAGTCATTGAGCCTACGGTTGGGTGGAAACGAGCACCCCTCTTAGCAGTTGCACTCATTTCTGGTGTTATTTCTGATAAGTGTTTTACATCTTGCACCTTGAAATTCATATGCTGACATATATGCTCATAGTCTGTGCAGTTTTATAAATGGTCTGAGTATAAGACTACCTGTGTAGCGTTTTTATTCTGAAATGTTGGTTGCATGATTATAATGGAAGGGCCACATATGGATTATGTCTATAAATAGATTTATATGTATATACGCACATTGAATCAATTCAGAATTCAAGCTGTTTCTCGGGAAACCTATACCCTTATCCATATCATGTGATACCTTGGATAAATCTCCCCATAGAGACACCCTTTTTGAGAAGCTCAGAAGAGGTATCACTTTGTGTCCAAAGACTCTGCAGAGGCGCATAAGTCACGGAATCCCTTGAGGATTCGAAGAATAAGTATTGATCAATGGATGAGACCCTGTTGGGAGATCTGCAGTCATTTGCGATCATTAGATCGAAGGAATAAACGAGGCCATTAAATTCCTTAACCCTTTTTCCTTTATCTTTGCAATTAGCAAGGAAATCAGGATCGTAGATCCCCAAGGTCTGTGAAAGAATCTGGACTATGGATTTGTGTCCAGGCAGCTTAGGAATGGCGTAATGGAGAGATAGGTCTGAGCCATCAGATCTTGGTCTAAACAACCGACAACCATTGGATCTGTCGATAATTATACAAGGTTTAAACCTCACATGAAGAGTAGTAGAGCGAGAGCTCCAAGAAGGAGATTGTATTGGGATATTGGCGTTTAGGAGCTCGGGGATCCGGAGGACGAGAGTCTGAGTAATTGACCTCAGAAATCGTGATAAGGCGAAATAGATCGGAGCCACCCGGCTGCAAGAGGACACGTGTTGCGAGATCCTCCCTATCATGGATTCAGACATCGGGAGTCAGAAGAGGAAGTCTCTTGACCTCGTGAATGGAAAAGTCATGAGAGGATCCTGGACTGTAAATCCCAGGGACCCATCGAAACCCTATAAGCCATCGATCTAATCCTTTACTTAGGCAGAAAAGTGAACTCGACTACATCCCAAAAGTCCTAAAGACATCGGGACCGTCCATGTTGGAGGACAGGTGGAAGAGATCCGTCCATTTCACATATCGGGGATTCGTAAGTTTGAAGGTAGAAGACCCGACTCTTGGAGTCACGAAGTCACGAGCCGCGAGATCACGATATGATTCGGTCCGTCAATCCAAGAGGAAGGATAGCCGTGGGATCTAGCATCTCGATATCTCGCATGTTGGGGGTTTTTTAGTTTGGAGGTTGAAAGGAGTCATTTATGACTTCCTGAGTAGCGAAGTGCCGAGAACTGAGCACGAGAGAACACGTGGCAGAATTTTTTAGTGGGGCCGCGTGATTGACGGGTGGACACGAGTCGCCTGGAGAAGGGAGTCAACTTTCCGTTGAATTCTTGCGTCTCAGGGATTCGTGAGATAAGAGCCTAAGAGCTCAACCCTTAGACTTTCGAAGTCCCGAGTAGAGAGAATGTGAGAAGGATAATAAATATCGCTTCTCGGGGGTTCATGAAGGAGAGGTGCCAAGACTTGACACTACATCTCGCGAAGTGGCGAGTTGTGAGAAGTGAAAAGAGGAAGTCAACTATTTTGTACTTTCACGAGGGAAATCACGCCACACGCAACCTTGCAAGAGGAAAAAGGCGTGAGGGAGAAGTGAGAAGGGGGCAGACGTGAGGGGAGGAAATGAGCTCTGGAAAACATAGAGTGAGTGATAATAGAGAAGGGGGAGAGTAACCCTCATTCTCGATCACTGGAAGACAGAGATGCAATCTCACAGCATCGTGGTCTCAGCTTGGGGATGGCTAGTGGTAAATCCTATCAGAATCACTGAGCCTACAGTTGGGTGGAAACGAGCACCCCTCTTAGCAGTTACACTCACCTCTGGTGTTATTTCTTATAAGTGTTTTACATCTTGCATCATGAAATTTATATGCTGACATATATGCTCTTAGTCTGTGCAGTTTTATGAATGGTTTTGGTTTGAGTATAAGACTTCCTGTGTAGTGTTTTGATTAAGGAATGGTGGTTTCATTCTTATAATGGAAGGGCCAAATATGGCTTATGCTTATAAATAGATTTATATGTATATACGCACATTGAATCAATTCAGAATTCAAGCCATTTCTCGGGAAATATATACCCTTATCCGTCTCAAGTGATACCCTGGATAAACCTCCCCATAGAGACACCCTATTTTAAAATCTCAGAAGAGGTAACACTTTGTATGCAAAGACTCTGCAGAGGCGCAGAAGTTGCAGAATCCCTTGAGGATTCAAAGAATAAGTATAGATCAACGGATGAGATCCTGTCGGAAGATCTGCGGTTATTCAAAACCATTAGATTAAAGGAATAAACGAGGGCGTTAAATGCCTTAACCCTTTTTCCTTTATCTTTGCGAGTAGCGAAGAATTTGGGATCGTAGATCCCCAGGGTCCATGAAAGAATCTAGACCATGGATTCGTGTCCAAGCAGCTTAGGAATGGCGTAATGGAGAGACAGATATGAGCCATCAGATCTTGGTCTAAACAACCGATAGACGTTGGATCTGTTGAGAGTTGCACGAGGTTTAAACCTCACGCGAAGAACAATAGAAGCGAAAGTCCTGAGAAGGAGTTCATATCGAGATTTTGGCATTCAGGAGTTTGGGAGTCCGGAGGACGAGATTCCGGGAACTCAACATCAGAAGTCCTGAAATAGTGAAAGAACCTGAGCCGTCTGTTGGATGGAGGACACGTGTCGCGAAATCACCCATATCGGGGATTCGGACATCGGGAGTCATAGAGGGAAGTCTTTAGACTTCGCAGGTGGCAAAGTCGCGAGAGAATCATAGCCATCCATCTGATGGGGACAAGCAGCACCATGTCGTATAGACAGACCCTGTAGGAATTACAGAGGTCGAGGAAATCTTTCATGGTTTCAGAGAGAAGAAGCTCGGGAGGGATAGTGCCATTTTATGCACAGATCCTTAGCTGCAAAGGTCGCAGATGAGAGGCAAAGGTCGAGACCTTTGATACTTAAGAAATCTTCCAAGGAGAAGGAAGAGAAGCGCATGTTCAAGGAGGAGCTACAACTTCCATTAGATCAAATGGAGAGAAATAGATCTAGGTCGTCGAAGAAGTACATCTATATGCGTGTAGAAGAAATAAGAAATGAATGGTAGAGAGACTTTGTGGAGAAGTGTCGAATTTTCGTGGGCCGTTGGATCGCACTGAGTTGTGAGGGATTTAAGCCGTAGAAGCAACCATGAGAGAAGTTGTATGGACGGTGGAGACACTTCGAGATAGAAGTGGCCAACAATCGATAGCCGTTGGATCTTGCAGAGTTGCAAGGGGGTTAGGATCGGTGCAGTCTCGAAGAGGTCTGAGTTCAGGATCTCGCATCTCAGGGTTTCACAAGAAGAGAGCGCAAGAGTTGGGTGCTCCAACTCACGAAGTACGAAGTGGCGAGGAGAAAAATCTGAACCATTGGATCCAGGAACGGGAGGACCATTGGATCAGAACTCCATGGTGATATCGTATATCGGGAGTTCGGGGGTTCGGAGGTTAGAAGGGGTCACTTTCGACCATAGAAGTCGTGAAGTGCTGAGAGCCGAGGCTTGTGAGAACACGTGGCACATCCATCAAGTGGGGCCCGCACGATTGACAGGTGGGCACGCATCACCCGGAAAGGGGTCAGCACTCTGTTGACTTCTCGTGTCTCGGAGATTCACGAGATATGAGAACTACGGCTCAACACTCCAACTCGTGAGGTTGCGATTTGCGAGAAGTGAAAAGAGGAAGTCAACCATTGCTGACTTTAGCATCTCGGGATTTCGAAGAAGAAGAGCACGAGAGCTCGACGCTTCAACCTGCGAGGTTGCGAGTAGCGAAAAGTGTCAAAGGGAATTCATGTATCACATTTCCCGGAATCATGAAAAGTCGATAAGTGCTTGGCTGGCTTAAGCGCGTAGACACGGGACAGGGTCATGTGGACAAGACCCCAAGGGGAAAACCTGCCACTCGCTAGCCCTTTTGGGGTTTGGCGCTTCGCCGTGTCGGGGTTCGCAGAGTTGAAAGACTCGACACTCTGGTAGTGCTGAGTTGCGAAGAGAAAAAGAACGCCATACTTGTTTGGCCTGTGGTCGCAACCCACGATCATGTGGAAATGGACAAGGAAGGAACTAGCCTATGCTAAGACCCCTGTTTCCTTATCATTTCCATGCCATTTTCATCTCATTCTCTTGTATGAATTCATCCCTATTGTTTACATTTCCTATGAGAACATAAATCATGGAGCAGGTACAATTCATTATTCATTCAACATTTTGTTATGTTAAAATAGAATTCATACTTTACTTGTAAACTAGGATGATATTTCCTTAGTCCTAGTTTGGGTAATTACACAGTCATACCTGTAAACCATGGATATGTAAATATATGAAAATATGTTGGTGTTGAAACCCTTGGCTCAGGATGAAACATGCTCCATACACAAAGAAGATTATCTAAAGTTAATAAGAATGAATGCAAATATGTTGGTGTTGAAACATGTTGCACACATGAAGAATACTATGCAAAATTAATAAGAATGTTGAACGAATGGATATATGTTGGTGCTAAAACACCATGCTGAAACACTGTTATGAAAGATACACGAAGAAGACAATGTTAATATACTCAAGTGAGACATTGTTGGGTGCTAAAATTTCCCCTTTCTCCTTATCATTTCCATGCCATTTTCATCTCATTCTCTTGTATGAATTCATCCCTATTGTTTACATTTCCTATGAGAAAATCAATCCTGGAGCAGGTACAATTCATTATTCATTCAACATTGTGTTATGTTAAAACTTAATTTATACTTTACTTGTAAACTAGGATGATTTTTCCTTAGTCCTAATTTGGGTAATTACACAGTCATACTTGTAAACCATGGATATGTACATATATGCAAATATTTTGGTGCTGAAAAACTTGGCTCAGGATGAAACATGCTCCATGTGTTGGATTAATGAGAGGGGGGGTGAATCAATAATAGAGAAATGAAATCCTTTTTGACCATATAATTCAAGTGTTATATCAATGTAGCATTATCATCCAATATTTGTAGAGTAAATAAACAATGAACAAATGAACAATCATACACATGCACAATACACCAGTGTTTTTACATGGAAACCCAAAGCGGGAGAAAACCACATAATTTTTTTTCTTATATGTTTGAAGAATTACATTCATTGGAAGCACCAACTTCCTTTGTTTTCCAGTTGCAACTGGAAGGAGGCTCCAACCCCCTATTTTCTCAAGCTACACCCGAGGGAAGCTCCAACTCCTAAATTCTATGGCTACAACTAGAAGGAGGCTACAACCCCCTATGTTCTCCATCTATGGCCGAAAGGTGGCTACAAACACCTGTCCTTTCCCTGTCCAACCACCCTGAAGTAGAAGTAGAATGATGGAACCACTGTCACACTATCACTGTGAGATATACCACTGTACAACTGCATCAAACTACACCACTGACCTGCAACCAACCTCTACAAATTCCATGTAATCAATTTATACTTGAACTGAACATGTATAAAAAAAATACAATAGGTACGCGATCTATAGTGCTGCAACATGCGTATGTATGCACCCTATATGTTATGGAGCCCGAGTATGTATGTGGACAAACTGTTATGCAACCTGTGTATGCCTTCTGAAAACTAGGGTTTTCTTTCTTATGAAAACTTATGACCTTGTGTAACTTCTTTCACATAGATATGTAACATATCACTGTATCCAGACTGTATTTGTACCCTATGCATGTATCCTCATACATAACCTTTACCCAAAAACTCTACATCTCTCTCTAGTCATGTGCCATAAGTGTGTGTAATTATGAACAAGTATAATAACCCTCACATGATCTATACTTCAAAACCCTTCTGATATTTAGCCTCTCAATACATCAACCAATATAATATCTCAACCATGTACCACAAAAAACCTTTTGAACCAATGGATAGATATGATGTATCTTAGCACTGTAGACGTTCCTTGAGCTTGATCTCGGAATCTAGAACCTCTGCATCTTCATCTTTTCAAGTTTCCATGGTTTTACCAACATGTACGCACCCTAATACACTAACAACCCACATACATATGAACCCTAATACATTGTCATCCCGCTTATGTACGCACCCTAATACACTGTCATCCCACGTATGCCTCATAAATTAGGTTTTTTTAGTATTCGTTGTAATTCTGAAACTTTCGTCATCAACCCTTCGTACTACTTCAAAATTTCGTAATTTCATATGTATCAATGAGTACTTGCAATAATCTTTAAACAACAAAAGATATTCAATGTGTTCAAGTGTAATTAAATGAGAGAGCCTTGCCTCTTATTTATACTTTCATTTAGCATTGCACTTTCCTTATTTTAGGGAGTTCTCCATTAACTTTATTATTTAAATAATTTATTTTGCAAACACTTTGAATTTTTGGGGCTTCCAGATGACTCATGAGGGTTCTCCAACTTCACATGGCCATAACTCTCTAACCGTGAGGATTTATGTGATGTTCCACATACCACCAAAAATGGCATGACATGTACTATCCATCTGAAATAGTCATACATACAAATATCTCAAAACGCATACCATTATCCATCAAACAAAATTGGGTTCATTACCCAAACCATTGTGCTACTAGAATTCGCTATCGGACTTTCTTCAAGGGTTGACATCAATGACAACCAACCCAATTAATCAACACCATGCACGAAGAATACTATGTATAATTAATAAGAATGAATGCAGATATGTTGACCATGCTAAAATACCATGCTGAAACAATTGGATGAAACACGTTGCATGCATGAAGAAGAGTATGAAAAATTAATAAGAATGTTAAATGAATGCAGATATGTTGGTGATGAAACACCATGCTGAAACACCGCGGTGAAAAATGAACGAAGGAGATTATGTTAATATACTTAAGTGAATTAGTGAGACATTGTTGGGTGCTAAAATTTCCCCCGTTTCCTTATCATTTCCATGCCATTTTCATGTAATTTTGTTGTATTAATTCATCCCTATTGTTTACATTTCCTATGAGAGCATCAATCCTAGAGAAGGTACAATTCATTATTAATTCAACATTGTGCTATTTTAAAACTTAATTCATAGTTAAATTGTAAACTAGGATGAGGTTTCCCTAGTCCTAATTTGGGTAATTACACAGTCATACCTGTAAACCACAGATATGTAAATATATGAAGATATGTTGGTGTTGAGAAAATGTGTTGAAACACCTGGATAAAACATGTTGGCTAGGAATTGATCAGACTAGGGTCCTTCTCAGGTTACCAACAAAAGGTACCAAAGTATTGTAGAGCACTGACACTTTAATATTCCTTGAAGGGAAGAAGTATCACCCAAATCACAACCAATATGAGGAATATAGGAAAGGGTAAGAAGGATACTTATAAAAATCGATACGATCTCAGGATCGTTGTTAATCATGCACAAGATAGATTAAAACTAGAACTGTCTTAACATTCCTAACCCAGATTGAAGAAAATAGAGTTGCATTGCTTTCATAAAGAAGATATATCCAATTAAGTATATCTGACATAAATATAATACAGAGCAACATTTAAGATAATCTAAATCTTAGAAGACACATTAATTTCAAAATTTGGGTCCCTCTTTGTATTAACATCATAGGGTTCTTCTCAATTACATGATTCGACTAAGTTATAGACACAACTCGGTCATGCCAAAGATAACATAAAAACTCTATACTACTGAGAGACAAGGTTATCCTAGATCCTTTATCTTTCAACATTACAACATGACATGAATCTATTAAAGCCTTGCTCTAGTTCTGAACCCAAACTCTAGAACTCTAGCTAACATTTATTACCCAAAATGGACAATAACAACATAGAACTTGAACCAACTCTAACAACCATCTGAACCCTTTACAATAATTTTCATCCAATATATATAATACAATTGGGATCTTCGGGTTTGAGACTTCGAATGTTTTCTTTTCTTTTTCTTGTTGTAACTTCTTTCTTCAAGTTGGTGTTGCATTGTCCTTCCAACCGTTTTTAGTTTCTTTCTTCATTCCACTGTCCATCTCCTCTGTGACTTGCACAACTTATATCAACAAAACAAAGGGCCCAACAAAATATGTTGAATGCACGAAGAAGAATACGAATAATTAATAAGAATGAATGCAGATATGCTGGTGGTGAAAAACCATACTAAAAAACCGTGCTAAACAATTGTGCTGAAACACACACAAAGAAGACTATGGGCCATGGACCCACCAATTCCATCATATCCAGTTGGTAGAGTTATTCCACCATTTTCATTTATGGTCGTCAGTAATATGTATCTATTAATGGAAGGTACTAATAAGTTGAATGTAATCACCATCTCATATTTTGTTGGTCATCGGTCACTTCACGCATGTACGTATCCACGGTTTACAACCTATAGGTATGATTGGTCACTGTGACATGTGTTTGAAATGATACTATGAACTAATGAATGTTCCACGCCCTTCCACATCACCAATAGATGACCAATACCATAAGTTCAAGTTGGGGGGTATCCCATGATCCCTGAATAAATTAACCAACCACCACCATAAACATTCAATCAACATGGTTTTCAAGTTAATTTTTCCCACGAAATTTGAATCACCACCACCTTTGCAAAATAACCAACAAATATCCTTCCATTGTTCCTGCGTGCTCATGCATGTTGAAGCTCCTGGGTCTATGTTGGGAATTTTGAATGTGAAACTCCTTTGCAATACTATAACAACTAATTACATAGAAGAATGTTCAACATGGGAGTATTTGTAGTCCGTCATGAACTAGTAACCCTTGACACCATGCGTTGGTGCCCAAAAGTATACCAAATATTTGAAGATGTAGGGTGGGTAGCATATTTCAAGAAGTTGGACGGGTTTGCAGTGATATTTCCCTAGAATTCACACATAATTTAATAGTTACTCATTTTCATGTTAGAGGTTTGGATATTAGTGTAACAGAGGTGGTTATATCCTCTATTACAAGGGTTCCCAACACTGGAAGAAAATGGTTTGGATGAAGGAAAACCATTCCTAATGCAAAGACCAATTTCTTGGAGGAAGAAGAGAAAGTGCAACCTAGAGGATGTGGCACAACAATAGAGTCTTTACCTTAACCTTGGGACCATGTTGTTGTTTTCTTGAAGAAATTATTACTTGTGAAGGTAGGTGCAAGATTATTTACACATATGATTTTGTTCTATTGTCACACCTTCGTCGTGGATCATTGATAAATATTCCTTATTATATGTTACAATCTTTGCATTATATGGCACATTATGTAATACAATCTCGTTTTCCCCAAGGTTCTATCACACACCATTGTCAGATAAAATTAATAGTGTTGAGAGCCTTGGAACTACAAAACCAGACATGGGCTCAATTAATTGCTAGGGGAGTGGTAGAAGTTTATGAAAATAATGGCAATGAATTAGAAGAGGAGGTAGGAAGTAGTGACATGCTTATTTCGGACAGGGAAAGAGAGGAAAGGTAAGAAATTAATGAATATTTGGGACAATATAATGTTGTGTTGATTATTTGGGTTGGGTGTCATTGATGTCAACCCTTGAAGAAAGTCCGATAGTGAATTCTGGTAGCACAAAGGTTTGGGTAATGGAACCAAGTTTGTTTGATTTATAATGATATGAGTTTTAATATATTTGAAGGTAAGACTATTCTGAATGTATAGTGCATGTCATTCCATTTCTGTTGGTATATGGAACATCACATAACTCCTCACGGTTACAGAGTTATGGCCATGTGAAGTTGGAGAACCCTCATGAGTCATATAGAAGACCCAAAAGGTCAAAGTAGTCAAAGTGGTTGCAAAGAAGAAATTATTTAAATAATAAAGTGAAGTGATGAGTGTACTATAAGTCAAAGTGGATACAATAGAAATTATTTAAATAATAAAGTTAATGGAGAAATTACTAAGTGGACAAGTGGTTAGAAGTGGATTAGCCCTAAAATAAGGAAAGTGGGCTAAGATGGTTAGAAGGTAATTTAAATAATAAAGTGAAGTGATGAGTGTAATATAAGTCAAAGTGCATACAAAATAAATTATTTAAATAATAAAGTTAATGTATAAATTACTAAGTGGACAAGTGGTTAGAAGTGGGTTAGCCCTAAAATAAGGAAAGTGGGTTAAGATGGTTAGAAGGTAACTCCTTGAGGAAGCTACATGAAAGTATAAATAAGAGGCAAAGGTCTCTCATTTTGAATCACACTTGAGCATATTGAATATATACAAGTGACTGAGGTAACCAAAGGACATCTAAGCCAAATTTCAGAGGGAAGGTGAAATAAAGAAGGCCGAAACTCAAGGGAAGATAAATTATTTTGATGATGCTTTCCAAGGTATATTATTTACAGGTCATCTCACCATTTTCGCAATAATGTTTTTTCTAGAATGATTCAGACTGTGAAATTGGGAGGACGTTCAGGACAGATATCCAAGTAGTTGTGATAAAAAATTTAGCTTGTGGTTCATTGTATTTTTGGAGTTACACTCCATGGAAAATAGGGTTTGTGGCTAGTCCTGAAACTAGTCTAAAACAAGTGTTTCGGGTAAAAACATCATAAATTATTCATAATAGATCCAAATTTAGTAATACCAAATGTATTGGTTAAAGTACAACCTTTAGTATTATGTGTACCATTTTCAGATTCATACAACAAATATGTCGTGCAGGGAACGCTCTACAAGTTCTCTCTCTAGAATAAGCCATACTTCAACAATGTATGCCATTTTTTCTATAACTCCTTTTCTGAGAGGTTACGAGTAGTGAAATATGGAGGAATTGCATAAAAGACACTGAAGAACATTGTGTACCATTTTTAGATCTTTATTCATTACAGGTACATAGTTATTATTATTTCAAGTTAGGTTTGTTGACTAATCCAAAACTAGTCTTGTGAGACTAAAATAAAATTTGATGAATATGTTGGTCTCTTTTTTAGGAAGGTTTGTAGGTATGTTATCATATACACTAGGTCTATTACAGAGTTACAAATCATATTTGGATGATGAAATTGATGAGGGATTTTGGTTGAGGTACATGTTGGGTACATGGTTGAGACAAGTAGTTGATAAGTTGGCACCTACATGAGGTGTATAGTTGATGACGTTGGTACATCTTGATGAGTCATAGTTTATGTGTATTTGATGCATGATTGGTACATATTTGGTGCATGGTTGATGCACTCGTTGATGGTACAGGTTGAGGAACAGGTTTGGTGCATGGTTGATGCATTTGTTTATGGTATAGATTGAGGTACAGGTTGATGTATGGTACATGTTGGAACAGGTTATTGGTACAGGTTGTTACATGTTGATTACAGGTTTATTGGTACAGGTTTACAACAGTATATATCATAGTGATAGTGTGACAATGGTTCCATCATTCTAATTTTACGTCAAGGCAGTTGGATGGGGCAAGGAAAGGTGGTTGTAGCCACCTTCTGGTTGTATCCGGAGAATATAGGGGATTGTAGCCTCCTTCTGGTTGTAGTTAGAGAATTGGGGAGTTGGAGCTTCCCTTAAGTGGTAGCCTAAGAAACTAGGGGGTTGTAGCCTCCTTCTAGTTGTAGCCATAAAATTGTGGAGTTGGAGCTTCCTTCAGGATGTAGCCTGAGAAACTAGGGGGTTGGAGCCTCCTTCCATTTGCATCTAGAAAACAAAGGAAGTTGGTGCTTCCAATGAATGTAATTCTTAAAGACATAAGAAAAAAAATTCTATGGTTTTCTCCCGCTTTGGGTTTCCACGTAAAAATATTGGTTTACTGTGTATGTGTATTATTGTTCATTTGTTCATTGTTTATTTATTCTACAACTATTGGATGATCATGGTACATTGATATAACACTTTCATTTTGTGGTTAAAAAAGATTATTTATCTATTATTGATTGACCCTCCTCTCAGTAATCCAACAATTGGTAGTAGAGTCGGTTTCTTCAAGAATCAATTTAACCACTGAAAGGTAGATCATGGAGAGAAAAAACATGTATAAACATGGAATACCACAATTTGATGGAAAAAAGTATGCATTCTGGAGTATAAGGATGAAAACATATATATAGGAACAAGGATTTGAAATTTGACAATCTATAGTAGATGGATACAAAGAACCAACAGTTTCACCAACAAGTGAAAGAGCAATAAAACTAGGTCAAAATAATTCCAAATCTAGAAATGCACTTCTGAAAGGTCTTGGTGAATCAACATACACCAAATTTATGCATTGTAAATCGGCTAAAGAGATTTGGGACAAACTTCAAAATATTTATGAAGGAGATTCAAAAGTCAAAGAAGAACATCTTCAAACTTACAGAGGTAAGTTCGAACAACTAAAGATGAAAGAAGATGAGAATATTGCAGCTTACTTCTTACGAGTCGATGAAACAATAAATGCAATCATAAGATTGGGATAAGAAATTAAAGAATCTGTAATTGTTAAAAAATTACTAAGATCTCTTCCTATGATATTTGATTCTAAGATATCAACACTAGAAGAAAGAGAAGATCTAAACTCAATAAGAATGGACGAACTACATGGAATCTTCATAGCGTTTGAAATGAGAACTGAACCAGAAAATCTAGATATAAAAGAATAAACTTTGAAAGCATCCAAAAGGTCAAATAAAAAGGGAAAGAAAAAAGAAAAAGAACATAGAAGCAGCAGTGACATCTAATAAGATGATGAAGAAATGGCCATATTTGTCAAGAGATTGAACAAGGGAACCAATGATAGATATAAATGTAAGCTTCCATTGATTTGTTTTAATTGGGATGGTATTGGTCATTTTGCTAACAAATTTTGTCATAAGAAAAATAAGGGGAATGATGAAGATTACTCAAATACCAAACAAACATATAAAGGCAAAAGAACCACAAAGAAATTTTTCAAGAAAATATTATGCACCAAATAAGACATCTCCTCATCAAATGAAGATGAAGTTAGTGACAGTGAGACAAGAAGATTTCTATTCATGGCAATAGCAGACTCTGATAAATAAGACACCGAATAATAATATGAAGAGGCGGAGGTTGACTACCAGGAAGAATTGTTGACTTCCATAAAAGTTATAAGAAGAGAAAAGAGGAAAAACAAGAATCTACAAGGAGAACTAGACAAGAAGGAAGACACTCAAGAACTAGAGAAGATCATCACGAAATTGAAGGTTAAAATAGAAGAATATAAAATAATTTAATAAGCACTCAAAGAATATTTATAGGAAAGAGACATGATCATTGGAAATTTGGAATCATAGATTGTCACATTGAGAAAGGATCTTCAAAAGAAAAATATGCAAAATAGCTCAAAAGTTTTGGATGACATTATCAACAGTCAAAGTCCTAATCATGACAAGTCCGAACTTTGATACAATCAGAAAAAAAGGGATCAAGATCGAAAACAACAGAACAACAAACATATTGAAAACAATAAACATATCGAAAAAGTTATGCAGAAAAAATCAAAGGGGATATGAAGACCTACAAGGAATATTACAGGGACACTCCTCCACCAAGAATATTCATATTTCAGAATCAACGATCGACAGAAAAAAATATGCCTAAGGAAGAATAAATATTCATAAGAGTAACTCCTTTTAGAACATATTCAACTCCTAGGTATCAAACAATCTTTTTGGGTTTATGTTATGCATGCAATAATTTTGGACATAAAGCTATAAATTGTAGAGCTAATAGAAGGAACATAAACGACTTTGAAATCCATACACAAAATGGTTATCCAATAAGGCCTAGTGAAACATAGATAAGAAGCTACAACATGTTTGAATCATTGAGCACTGAAGTGGAATGATACAAGTGCAATGACTTTGGACACATGGCCAAAGATTGTAGAATGACAGTCCATCCTAGAGAACCACAACAAAAAAACAATAGTCATACACAGGAGTCTCAGAAGATAACATGGATAGGAAATCAGAATCAGTATAGAAATGAAGAATGCACACTCGCTCTACAAGATAAAGAAAAGAAGAGTGATTGGTATGTTGATAGTGGATGTTAAAAACCTAAAGAACAGGTGAACAAAGACCAGGTTTCAGAGATCACAAGATTGGAAATAAAACAAGATGAACAAAATTCTACAGAGAAAAGGAAAGATGGCAGATACATAAATATTTGGAAAATAACTGAAAGAAAAGAAGGAAATATAAATAAGGAACATGTTCAAGAGATTGTACTTTTAGGAACTGTAGTGAAAGATGAGTCCATAGACAAAAATAAAGAAGTTAGAGCTTAGAGAGATGATGATGAATACAATTAAGAGCAGGAATTGTTCTGAGCCATCCGGCTTAGATACTCCCAGATAATATGAATAATAGATAGGGCGAGTCTATGTGGTAGATGAGACAGACTAGAGAACCATCCTTCGAGCAGCTTGCCAAATTTGAGTAGGTAGATTCAGTGCATTCAGCTAGAAAAAGTACAATATGATATATTAATCAGATGTAGTAGTACTTCATGATAGTACAATGACATATGAGTCAAAATTATGGACAATTGTGTAGAAGAGTCTTGAACAGTATGGACAAATATGGATGTGAAATCATCTTTTCTAAACGGGGAACTTGAAGAAGAAGTCTACATTGAAAAACTGGTTCCTAGAGCATGGTACTCTAGACTAGATAAATATCTACAACAAACAGGGTTCACAAAAGGATGTGCAAACAATAACCTCTACATCAAGGTAACTGAAGATGATATTTTATTAATTGAAGTTTATATTGATGACATTATTTTTGGAAGTATTGATGACAGGTTAAGCCAAAAATTTGCAAAGGATATGCAGAATGAATTTGAAATTTCATTACTTGGAGAACTATCCTTCTTTTTGGGTCTTTAGATACGTCAAAGAAACCAAGGAATTTTTATTTATCAAACTAAGTATATCATAGAAATGATAAAGAGGTTTAGAATTAATTGAAAATTCCAAACAAGTTAACACTCCTATGAAAACCAGTTGCAATTTGAGAAAAGATGATGATTCAAAGTCTATAGACTAAAGGAAATATAGGTCAATGAATGGTAGCTTACTATATGTGACAATATCCAGACCAAATGTAATGCAAGCAGTTGAAAAGGTGACACGATTTCAAGAAGCACCAAAGGAATCACATGTATTAACAATGAAGAGGATTTTCATATATCTCAAAGGAGTAGAAGAGTTTGGATTATGGTATCCAAAAGGAAACGATATATCACTTATTTCCTACACAAATGTATATTGGGAATGTTTCATTGATGATCGATGAAGCACCAGTGGAGCATCGTTCTACTTGGATGAGTGTTTAGTGTCTTAGCTAAGAAATAAACAATCATTAGTATCTTTATCTACAACTGAAGCAGAG
The DNA here is from genome assembly GCA_009831015.1 of Picea engelmannii. NCBI lineage: Eukaryota > Viridiplantae > Streptophyta > Pinopsida > Pinales > Pinaceae > Picea > Picea engelmannii. Next base: position 515,957 of record ML781464.1, on the reverse strand, counting down.
TATATTGCAGTAGCAGGATGTTGTACTAAGGTTCTATGGATGAAACAAACTTTGACAGATATATAGGTTGAGTATGATGATCCCATTCCAATGTATTGTGATAATACAAGCACCATCAATATCTCAAAGAACCTGATGATGCACTCCAAGATGAAGAACATTCCAATAAAGTATCACTTTCTATGGGAACATGTTGCATAGAACAACATCAAAGTTGAATATGTGGGCACAAAAGAGAAAGTGGTAGACATCTTTACAAAACTGCTTCTAATGGAAGTCTTTGAGTATCTTCACCAGAGACAAGGATTAATTTCTACTCCAAAATGAATTCTTTTGAATGCTTATCTTATATGTATTAGATGTACATGAGGAAGCACCATACAAAGGACAATTTAGGTTGGGAGATCAATTTCAGGAACATTTTAGTCGGGGGGAGTATCCCCAAGGATAGTTCTGTTAGGGGGAGCATCCCCAGATGGAAATATATCTTTTCCATTGATGAAAAAGTGGGAGATATTTATCATATGCAAAGGTAAATGCTTGGAGAAAGAGCACAAAGTCATGGTTCTAGGGGGAGTGATGGTCACAGGGGGACCATGAGTCATATGAATTTAGTATTGCATCAGATTGTTTCCATCAATGCCAAAGGGGATATTGTTGATAATTTGGGTTGGTTGTCATTGATGTCAACCATTTAAGAAAGTTCGATAGTGAATTCTGGTAGCACAAAGGTTTGGGTAATGGACCCAAGTTTGTTTGATGTATAATGGTATGAGTTTTAATATATTTGAAGGTAAGACTATTCTGGATGGCTAGTACATGTCATTCTATTTCTGTTGGTATGTGTAATGTCACATAACTCCTCACGGTTACAGATTTATGGCCATGTGAAGTTGAAGAACCCTCATGAGTCATCTAGAAACCCCAAAAGGTCAAAGTAGTCAAAGTGGTTGCAAAGAAGAAATGATTTAAATAATAAAGTGAAGTTATGAGTGTACTATAAGTCAAAGTGGATGAAAAATAAATTATTTAAATAATAAAGTTAATGGAGAAATTACTAAGTGGACAAGTGGTTAGAAGTGGGTTAGCCCTAAAATAAGGAAAGCGGGATAAGATGGTTAGAAGGTAATTTAAATAATAAAGTGAAGTGATGAGTGTACTATAAGTCAAAGTGGATAGAAAATAAATTATTTAAATAATAAAGTTAATGGATAAATTACTAAGTGGACAAGTGGTTAGAAGTGGGTTAGCCCTAAAATAAGGAAAGTGGGCTAATATGGTTAGAAGGTAATTTAAATAATAAAGTGAAGTGATGAGTGTACTATAAGTCAAAGTGGATACAAAATAAATTATTTAAATAATAAATTTAATGGAGAAATTACTAAGTGGACAAGTGGTTAGAAGTGGGTTATCCCTAAAATAAGGAAAGTGGGTTAAGATAGTTAGAAGGTAACCCCTTGAGGAAGCTACATGAAAGTATAAATAAGAGGCAAGGATCTCTCAGTTTTAATCACACTTGAGCATATTGCATATCTACAACTGAATGAGGTAACCAAATGATATCTAAGCCGAATTTCATATGGAAGGTGAAGTAAAGAAGAATGAACTTCAAGGGAGGATAAATTCTTTTGATGATGCTTTCTAAGGTATGTTATTTACAGGTCATCTCACCATTTTCGCAAAATCTCTTTTTCTAGAATGTTTTAGACCATGAAATTGGGAGGTTGTTGAGGAAACATATCCAAGTAGTTGTGATAAAAATTCATCTTGTGGGTCGTTGTATTTTTGGAGTTACACTCCATGGATAATAGGGTTTGTGGCTAGTCCTGAAACTAGTCTAAAACAATTTGTTTCTAGTAAAAATGTCATAAATTCTTGATAACAAATCCAAATGCAGTAATACCAAATGTATTGGTTAGAGTATAGTCTGTAGTATTTTGTGTAAAATTTTAATATACATAAACAAACATTCCATGTGGGGCACTCTCTACAAGTTCTCTCTCTAGAATAAGCCAGAATTCAACAATGTATGCCATTTTTACTATAACTCCTTTTTTGAGAGGTTCCAAGCATTGAAATCTGGGGGAATTCCCTAAAAGACACTGATGAACATTGTAACTAGTTTTAGATATTATTTATTATAGATACATAGTTATGATTATTTCAAGTTAGGGTTGTTGACTAATCCAAAACTAGTCTTGTGAGACTAAAGTAAAATTTGATGAAAATGCTAATCTCTTGTTGAGGAAGGTTTGCAGGTATGTGATCATATACACTAGGTCTGTTACATAGTTACAAATTAGATTTGGATGATGAAATTGATGAGGGATTTTGGTTGAGGTACATGTTGGGTACATGGTTGAGACAAGTAGTTGATGATTTTGCACATACATGAGGTGTATAGTTGATGATGTTGGTACATCTTGATGATTCATAGTTTATGTGTATTTGATGCATGATTGGTACATATTTTGTGCATGGTTGATTCACTCATTGATGGTACAGGTTGAGCTACAGGTTTTGTTCATGGTTGATGCATTTTTTTATGGTACAAGTTGAGGTACAATTTTATGTATGGTACATGTTGGCATAGGTTATTGTTATATGTTATTACAGGTTGAATGGTACATGTTTACATCAATGTATCTCATAATGATAGTGTGATAGTGGTTCCATCATTCTACTTATACGTTAGGGAGGTTAGACGTGGCAAGGACCTGTGGTTGTAGCCACCTTCCGGTTTTAGTCGAAGAACATAGGGGGTTGTAGCCTCCTTCTGGTTGTAGTCAGAGAATTGGGGAGTTAGAGCTTCCCTTAGGTTGTAGCCTGAGAAACTAGGGGGTTGTAGCCTCCTTCTAGTTGTAGCCATAGAATTGGGGAGTTGGATATTCCTTCAGGTTGTAGCCTGAAAAACTAGGGTGTTGGAGCTTCCTTCCAGTTGCATCTAGAAAACAAAGGAAGTTGGTGCTTCCAATGGATGTAATTCTTAAAGACATATAAGAAACTTTATTCCGTGGTTTTATCCCGATTTGGGTTTCCATGTAAAAACACTAGTGTACTATGTATGTGTATGATTTCTCATTTTTTCATTGTTTATTTACTCTGCAACTATCATATGATAATGCTACATTGATATAACACTTGCATTTTGTGGTTAAAAAGTATTATTTCTCTATTACTGATTCACCCCCCCTCTCAGTAATCCAACATGTTGTTGGAGAACTAGAGCAAGGAAGTGGTGATGTAGAAATGATGAATATTCCTAGAGTTTTGATTGTAGAAGATGTACTTATGGAATATATTGGAGTGAATATGGAGGAATCTATGCACCAACACCGTGAAAAATCACCTACCATTATAATAGAGGAAAATGAGGAGTTGATAGAGGAGAATCAACCGACACAACACGAAGGAGGGGATACATAAAAAGAACCAAGTGTGGAAGAACCCATGGCATAAATGAGGGAAGGATCATATACAAATATTCCTTCTGGAGATACAGTGGAGGAATTAATTATGGAGAGGTCACCCTCACCGGAAAGGGAAGAAACTCCACTAGAACAGATTCAGAAGTTGAAACAATGATTCTAGGTGAGAATGTAATTGAGTTACAGGAAGAATCATCTACTTTGCATGATGATTCTTCCCATGTGAGAAACCTCCCCAAACAATTCCAAATATATTAATGAGGAAGAGTCCATTTCCAACATTTCCATCAACTTTACCAAGTACAAGGAGAAGAATGAGGGTTTTTGTCGCAGCAGAAGCAACCAAACTAAAAATGGAAGAAATTGAGATTCCTGTGGTGCATCCTCTTTCACCCATTGTTACACAAGAACCACTCGGTGATGAAAAAAAACAGGAAGTTATCACTATAACACATGAAGCAATTGACAACCTGAGCCAAAATCAAAGAGCCATTGAAACACAAAAACCTGTTGTTGAAAGAGGTAAAAGTCAAATTCATTCTCTTTCTTTTGAGAATGATCAATTGAAAAGATAATTTCAGAGGCTTACAGGGGAATTGAAAATGCTACAAGTAGAAAAGGGATCCCAAAGGCCTCCGCCTCATGATCTATATTTTGTAGTGCAAGCAACCCATGTTTTAGGAGGACAGACTGCGCCATCAAAGAAGGCTGAAACACATGAAACATTTAAGGAATATTTTTTTCCTAAGTGTGGGGATATTTATAGATTGGATGGGTATGAGGTAAACCTTCTTGAATCCTCATATTTGGGACTAATCAAAATATAGGAAGAGTCGACTGAGGTAGCACAGATAAAGAAAGTCACTTCCACACAAGAACCAATGGCTAAGGAAGAAGAAAAGTAGACTATTGAAACACCTGAGAATTCCACTGTAACACATGAACCATTGGTACCTGATTTAAATATGCAGTATAATAAGGATATACATTAAGTTGTCACTGTAAAACAAGAACCAATGATGGCTAAGACTTCTGAACCAACCCAGCTTGAGAGTACCACTACTACACAAGAACTAGTGGCATCTAATTTAAATCAACAATCTGATAAGGCCACTGAAGAAGAAACTGTCACACAAGAACTAGTGGTTGAGGAATAGGAATAACCACAACTAGATAAAGTCATTGTTACACAAGAACCAGTGACACAAGCTCAAATTCCTCTAGAAATTAGTGATGAGGATGAACAAGAAGTTGACCATCATGACACTATTGATGGGGCTTAACTCCTCTGATTCAACAGTAGGAACCAAACCCGCCACCGAGGCCTAATTAGACTTTGTAGCATTTAGAGTGGAATGGTTCTCCAGATCTTACAATCTGACCAAATTATCGATGAGCTTTTGTGTTTTCTGGTGAATGCTCTTCCTTCGGTTAAGACAGTTTTTTCAGTAATTTCTCTTAGGTGGGGCAGGTACAAGAGGTGCAAGCCAGTATAAACCAACTTGACCAAGATAGGAAAAGAGTTTTAACTATTGGGAAGGGGTCGATCTTGGGATAACCTACTACTCGAACATGTAGACAATGATCCTATGCCAAAGGGCTTAGTAATAATACTTTAACCGAAAGAGCATCCAACTGTTGTCTGAGAAAGCTACTTAACATAAAGAAAACGCATATATGAACAACATTAGGGTAATAAAAATAATTCATCTACCGAGACATTCATCACATAACTGAGGTAAACTACTTAGCATAGAGAAAGAAATACAATTGTAATCAATCTCACGGTAAGCAAAAGAATTCATCTACCAAGAAATTCATCACATTGAAGCACAATGGTTTACTTTCATCATTTAAAGCAAGGAACATTAAAACATTGCACCAGATAACTTGACAAAAAAATTAATTTCTCTTACTCATTTACTGAAACATTCATGGAACAAGAAAGGAAGTAATTATTCTCCAACTTCAATCACATACATTTGATGAAAATAGTTCGTCTCTAGTCCAGAAGGACTTATTAACTCGTAGCAGTCTCAAAATAATTATCAACAACCAAAAGAAAAAAAAAATTCTTACAACAACCATCGACCCTTTGACCATCGGTCGATGTTCCTATTTATAATATAAAGTCTTAACAGTAATTAACGGTAAAACACAATTCGAGATAATAAAAAATTGCCACGTGGCATCATCATCTAACAGTCTTTCAACAGTCCACCCAAGTTTTTTCTTGGAAAGGGTGGACTCTTTCATAATCATACCATATGATAAAGAGTTCTTCATAGGTGTTGGCCCATGAAAACCTGTGTTGTTCCATTGGAGCCGCATAGATTCCCCTGATGTCTGTTGCGTGCGCCTGATATTTGCGAGGCTGAAGTTCAACTTCTGAAGTATGGCTTTGGCTTTGATTGGATGTCCTGCGAACTATTGTAATTGCTCGGGCTTTGCATTGGTGACCTTTTCACATTCTTCGGCTCATGACGCATCATGTTCGGTGCACATCTTGATCATTATTCTTAGGTCGATAAATATCGGGATGCCGAAATCGGGAGATCGACATACTTCATCACTTCGACGATTTTTTCAGTTCTTTGGTGAGATCACAAGACAGACTCTGGTCGCTGATCGGGAATATTCTTCCTGCAATTAAACAGAAGTGGTTTAGTGATCAAGCAACCCATGGTTTGACATAAATAAGAAATAGATAAACACGTACATGTGCAACTTGCTAGTCTCAGTCATTTTTAATACTTACGTGTTCCCAAATTCTTCCTTCGGGTGACCTGTAAATCTGCTGCTCCTCTTTGGTGTAAATGAACACCTCAACATGTTGTAGTGTGGCTAATCAAGTACAATAGACATGAATGTATAATTATCATAGTACTTACTTGACCTTTGGGAAAAAAAGGGCTTCGAGGACGAATTATGTGTGTGTGTGCTCCTGAGAGGTTGGATATCGTACAAACAAGGTTGTTAAATTCTTTCGTAACTCATACCACTAAGCATGCCAAGCGTCATTTATAAATAACAGAAGTTTGAAAGTTAAAAAAGGATCGAAATGATCATATTGCACGCTTTCTTGCAACCCCGATCGGCGACGCTTTCATGTTCTGTATTGCATTCATCGATTAGATGCGGCATGCTGAAAATTTTAAACATCATGTCGCGATGCGCGAGAATTATGCTGGCGAGCCTAGTATCACTCTTTGATTTCCCTATAAATACAGGATTTTTGTGAGCAATCCTTCTTATATGCCTAGCTCATATTCCTTAGGGAACTGGTTTGGTAAGTTCGTCTTGGCAACATCTAGTTGAGTAATCCTTTTCCATATGTAGATGCCTTGAGTCTCTTATGCTTTGCGATTATGGGATCTCCTTCAAACATGGGAAGAGGTCCACGAGGCAATTGGAGTGCGAGGTCTCAACCCCAGTGCACCTGAAAGTCCTTCCTGTTGGCTTCGAGAGGTACAACTATCTGCCCGGAGGCAGCGTCAGTGTCTGCACACAGGCTTGGGGTGGTCGCAGATACGTCTGGGAGAAATAAGTTGGAGACTGCGCCTTCTCCGGGACCAAAACCACCCCAAGGTTGAACTGAGTACGCGTCCAACCCTTGAGGAGTTTATAATTCCTACCGATCTTTTAGAGTTGATCAGGACTACTAGAAAAGGAGGCAGAAGAAGAAACAGGAGGGCCGAAGAGCTGGGAGATTCTGTCGAAAATTTCACTCAACAACTAGAGTAGGCTCAAATTTGTTCATATACTCCCCCCCATTGTCTGAGAGATTTGTACGATGGATATTAGATAAATTACTTTATTTGAGACCATCATTTTTACCCTTTTATTTTAGAATATAATTAACAAATGCATTTGACACATCCTTATTTAAATGGTACTTGATGGAATTATATTACCTGTATTGGCATTGAGTTAATATAAATTTGTTACTTAGAAGACATTCAGTACATGTAGTGTTAATCGTAAATTTGTCAAGATAAAATAATTTGTTCTAATTACTGATAAATAGGACAGAATTTATGATAATCTAGATTGATCAAACCTGTCCATCCTCACTTGTAACTTGATTACTCTATGATGAGATCGATGACCGAAGACTCTGTTGATTAAGCTAGATGCTTGGATTGTTTGTGATTGGTTGTAAATCAGATTTCTTGTGCCTTGCTGATAGAATGATTAATTAAATTGTGTTCTAATGTGCTAACAAACCTTGACGATGATGGATTGAATTAGAAATATATTACTAATGCGCGGTTAATTAAAGTTAATGTACGATGAATTACAGTAAAGTTTACTCTCACCCTTGGTTAAATTGAATTTGGTTGATAGAACGAATCTTAGTTAATCATTGATGTTGGTAGATTTATCATTTTTAGTTTCGGTCTTCTTGTGTCAGGTGGGATGTAGACACCTCCATGTTCCTCAGAACAGTCGCCAGCCCTGAGACCTTAAATGGTTAAAATCGATGGGGACCTGGGATTGAGTGTTTCTTATGTGTCTTGGAGGTCCTAACCATTGCAGGGTAGGATGGATGTGTAGTCAGTCTTATTTATATTCGATTGATTGTCGTTTAAATGCATGCAGATACTTGATGTGCATCTCAGGTCGTCATGTTGTGTTTGTCATTGTATGCATCTTGTTCATCGTCGGGTGGTGACGTAGAGTCGAATGTGTTTATTACCCTTGTACACACGCGCACACACAATATAAAAAAAATAAAAATTGCACTTGTTATATGAGGATCATCGTCATAACGAGGATGATTGTTACAGAACTAGTGTTACTCTCACTAAACCAGTGTGCCAAAAATAGAAATTTCTCCAACACCCCCCGTGAACATCACTATGGAGTAAAAAATGAGTCCCGACTACTAGGGCATTTTAGGTACTCATGTACAATGCAACTAATTAACAATGAATAAAAACAAGGAAAGAGGGAAAACCACGTGGGAACAAAACCACCCCTCAAAGGACAATGTATAAAAAGAAGAAAAGGAAGTTTCTAGGCAACTGTGTTCTTCACTGCAAGACGATCCCGTAAAGTTTGAAACTTTTTCTCAGTGATTGCATTGGTGAATATGTCAACAGTCTATTCAGAGGAAGGACAGAACTGCAAATCAATGATCCTGTCATGTACTAAATCTCTGATGAAATGCATGTGTACCTCATTATGTTTGGTTCTCTTTCATTGTATTGGATCTCTGCAAAATATCAGTGTACTCTGATTGTCACACCATATGAAAGTCGGACAATGAAACTAGATACCAAGCTTGGTAAGGAAGTGTTGAATCCAAAGTGTTTGAATGACACAGTTGACTACTCCTATGTACTCGGCCTCTGCGAAAGATAAAGAAATGGATGATTGCTTCTTACTTGACCAACAAATTGGGCTTGACCCCAAACTGAGAGTGTACCCAGATGTGGACTTGTGATCTGTGCTATCATCAGCCCAATCTGAATCTATGAAGCCTATGAGATCTAATGCACAACCAACTGCATAGTGAATCCCATAAATCATGGTGCCCTGAAAATATTTGAGGATGCACTTGGCATCCTTCCAGTGCAGATCATGGGGTTCATTCATGTATATGGAAACTTCTCCTACCGCATATGATATATCTAGACGGGTTTGGGAGAGATAAAGAAGACTCCCCACCAACTGTCGATACAAAGTGATGTCCAATAATGGTGTATCCCCTCCATCCTCAAGTCTGATCCCATATAAGAAGGGTGTAGGTGCATACTTACAGTCTATCATGTGGAATCTATTCAGAATACCCTGACATACTTAGCTTGAGAAATTTTGATGCCTAAAGAATCTTGATTGATCTCAAGACCAAGAAAGAAGTGTAGTGGACCCATGTCTATCATAGAGAACATGTCATGAAAAATATATTTGACCAAAGCAATGGCTAAAGAAGAGCTACCAATGATCAAAATATCATCAACATACAGTACTAATATCATCACAAAGTCAGTAGTCCTCAACATGTAAACATTGGAATCAGACTTACATTTGACAAAATCATGTGAAAGTAAGTAAGAATCCATATTTGCATACCATGCTCTAGGTGCCTACTTGAGGCCATAGAGAGACTTCTTCAGTTTGCATACTAAAGATGAGTTATGAATGAACCCTTTTGTTTGCTCCATGTATATCTCCTCTGAAAGGTCACCATGAAGAAAAACAATTATTCACATTCATTTGGTGAACTTCCCATCCTTTGGCTTCTACAATGGCTAGAGCCAAGTGAATGGAGTAAATATTTGCTACATGACCAAAGTCTCATCATAATCTATCCCATGAATATGTTGAAATCCTTTTGCAACTAATCTGTCTTTGTACCTTCTCACCTAACCATATGCTTCTCTCTTGGTCCTATAGACCCATTTCCATATGACAAGTTTCCTCCCCGGTGGAAGCGGAACCAGATCCCAAGTCTAATTCTCTAGGAGAGATTCATACTCCTCCTGCATGGATGCTTCCCATAGTGGATTTCCAAAAACCTCACTGTAGTTATGTGGATCAAAAGATTGAACAATATAATAATGTATGGGCATCGTTGGTTCAGAATATGAAAATACATGAGAAGGATCCACATGCTGAGATCGAGTCCTCCTCGAATCCAATGGATCCCCTGCAAGGTTTCTTGTTTCATAAAGTGTGGACTGTGCCCACTTGGGCATTTGCAGAAGCTCTGCCATTGTCTCCTCATTTGGCTATACTACCTACTCATCTGCATGTACAAAATCCTATGAATCTATTTCTGAATATGTAGCATCTGAGTTTGTGGAATCATCATCTCTGATGTCTGGTACTGATGGAAGCATAAGAGTCTCTGCACGTTGCATGGGAGGTGCATGCAAAGGACTCTCCTCAAATTGAACAGTGTGCTCAATGATGATCCAATCTGTAGAGGGATCAATCAATTTGTACCCCTTGACATCATATGGATATCCCACAAAGATGCAAGGTGTTCTCTGTGGATCTAAGGATTTTCTGTTTTCAAAAGGAATATGGGCCCATGCTCTAGATCCAAAGATGAAGAAGTGTGTGACATCTAGTTTTCCACCTGTCCAAGCCTCAAAAGATGTCCTATCCTCAATATATCTATGAGGTTATTTATTCTATATGTAAGTAGTACAGTTAAGTGTCTCAACCCAAAATTTGGAAGGAAGTGATCTTCCATCCAACATTCAACTGTTCATCTCCTTGAGAGACTGGTTCTTCCTTTCAACAACTCCATTATGTTGTGGAGTGTATGGAACTGTGTGCTGCACCTAGATACTAGCTTCATGACAAAGATTTTGAACATATTTGTTCATATACTCCCCCCCATTGTCTGTACGGAGGATCTTGATTTTCTTCCCAGTTTGTGTCTCTACTAGAGAATTGAATTCTTTGAGATGATAAAAAACTTCAGACTTTTGTCTGAGAAAATAAATCCAAGTATAGCGTGAGTAATCATCAATAAATATAAGAACATACCTTGCTTTACTAATGGACGGATGTGGAAATTGACCCATGACATCACTGTGAACAAGCTCCAAGGAAGAGGAGGCTCTCCTTGCCTTCTCCTTTTCAAATTTCTCTTCAGGATGCTTGCCAAGAATGCATCCTTCACAAACCCCTTAAAAAAATTTAATGTTTGGCAAGCCTTAGACCATTCCTTGCTTGGAAATTCAATGCATGTACCTAAATTTTAAATGAACAAATATCTCATGCAATACTCTACTACTATTATTATCATGTCTAAGTAGAAAAGATGAGTCATAGTAAACTTAGTGAACTTATACAACTGTGATTTGTGATCTACCTCACCAACTCAAATAATGGAACTGCCATGCATGTCAAGTACAGTAACTGAATCTGATGTAAATTCAACCCTTTTACTTGTTTGAGTGATATGATAAACTAAGAAAAGTTTATAGAAATATTTGGAACATGTAAGACATTCTCAAAACTTCCATCAGGGATTTCCACTATTCCCTCTCCTGCAACCGCGATTGGAGTATCATCCCCTATGAGAATAGGGGGTATTGAGCATGGACTCGAAGAAGAGAAAACTTCCTCTGTCACTGTCATATGAGGGATGCGCCAGAATATATAATCCATGAATCAGATGAGGAATTAATTGCAACCAAAGCATGATGATTACCTTTCGTAGGAGCATGATCTTCTTCCTTATGCTTCTTGAATCCCTCTGGAATGAAGTTTCCAAGGTTGTTCTATTGAAGTGCTTGTGCCATAAGATCGATTTGTTTCTTCATGCATGTGGATTCTTCGTGGTTCGGTTTATTGCAGTAAGTGCACTTCTTTCCCTTCTTCTTCTTCTTCGAATCTGAAGAGTCTTTGGAACCTGAAGAATAGTTAAAGGATTTGGAATATCCCTCTTTATTGTTTTGTTTCTCCCTCTCATTCTATTTGCATGATCCTTTTTCATCATGCATGGTGATTGCATGTTATTTGGGAGGCCCATCTGTATGATTTTTTTCTTCTCTTGTGTGAGAGACTCAATGAATTGAGCCAATGTAGGCATTTTCCAATTTGTTCCAAAAGACATCTGCCAGAATGGAAATTGGAGACATATACAACGTATTATGGTCCTAGCTTGGAAAAGATTGTTAGAATAAGTTGTTTATTTTGTGTAGACTTATCAATACCACATTCACCCAAGCTCAATAGCAAAGATATAAATTTAGTGAAAAAATCCTGCATATTATCAAAACTTTTAGGGTTTAAGGTATTCAACTCTACCTCAAGCATATGACCTCCCATCTCATCCTGCCTTCCAAAGAGTCCTTCCAAGGTCGTCTAGATATCGTTTGGAGTCTTTCTTGTGGAAACATGAAACCATAAATTAGTGGATATTAACCTAATAATGTAAGAACCCTAAGTAATTAATCAATTGTCACAATTTAAATAATTGTTTAATATATATTAGTTTAATTAATTGTCTTGATTAAATATTAGTTTAATGTATATTAATTTAATTATTTAATCAACTAATAATCATAATTAAATATTTGTTTAAGGAATATTGGTTTAATAAATTAATAATTTTCATTTTGAGGCTTAGCGTATCGGTATATGACCCATTAATGAAAATGGGATAAGGTGGTTGACACCTAATTGAGGGAGGGTAGTTGAGAATTAAATGAGGGAAAAAGGTGGTGAATGATTGGAAGGGAGGATAAGGAAAGGGGGGATCATTATTTTGAGGGGAGGACTATATTATTGGTTTTGCTGGGGATTTTGCGCTCGGGGGGGCAGGAAACCGCAAGGGTTCCTGGAGCTAGGGAGCCGGAGAGGCTCTGTTCCTAGCTGGCTGGGAGGAAAAGATTCAGTTTTCAGGCAGTTTCAAGAAGTTTGCAACAACAGGAAGGAAAGGGACAAACTTCTTCTTCAAGTGGTACTTTTCTAGTATACATTTTGTTCAGAATGAAAGTTATGATATGAATCTATATATGGAAAATGTGTCATATGTTGTGTAATCTATTTTGTGACTATTTTGGACTGTATAATCTGAGAATTTGATATTTAACTGATTAATTTGCTATAACTTCAACATAAATTAGATAGATTTGTTGTAATGCAAAAATAAATAGAAAATTAGATATTACAACATAAACTTGTTCATAAGGAGTCTTTCTAAAAAGAAAAGTAGTGTAGATTGCAATTTACCAATTAACTTTGAAGCCCTAAATAAGGGATTTACACATGGTATTAGAGCCCGGTTTCAAAACTGAAATCTGGGCTTGACCACCCACAACACTGAGATTTTATCTTTTTCATCTGCAATCCAATTAGGGTTGTTACAGACAGCTCCAACCACAAGAAAGATTTCAGGTCTAGAAGCTGTAAATAGAAACAACACTATAGAAAGAAAAAAAGGTGAGTATTTCCACTTCTAAAATAGTTGGCAACATAAATCAACTTTATCCAGTTTTCAAAGTAAAATATGAACTTTGATTATGCCCTCGGTACTGAATAGGTTGTTAGTTGTGCTAGGGTTAATTTGTATATTATTGCCCCTTTCTAGCTTGTGTGGGTTTTCCACTACATCAACTTCATATACCTTTTTTGACTCAATGGTGTTGGCCGATGTCATTTGCACCCTTTCTTTTATAAAATGATATATGTAGAATGACACACTTTATTTTGTAGAATGCTATTTGTAGTATTATGTACATATTCGTATGATTCTTGGAATATTATAAGAAGCATTTTTATTAAAAATAGAAAATAAAAAACGGAGTTACAGAATACAAATTATAAGATCTCTACCTCAAAATGTTCCTAGATATTTCGAGGATCCAGAGCATGACCCTGAGGATCCATTCCCGGGGTAATCATATATGGCCTCATGCTAGGCCTTGTGTGCAGTCACGAACATCGATCTCCATGCTTGCAAAACCCAATTTTAAAGTAGAAAGGGAAATTTACTCTATATTTCTCAGTACCAAAGATTGAATCTAAATGTCCTGACATAGCTTCAAATAGCTACAGGACAGTGATATCTTCTGAAATGAACTACGAGATTTCGAATTTCACAGATGATCAACACTTCCACAACCTGTAATGGAGGGTTGTGATTCCTTGGGACTTGAGGGACGAACAAAGGGGGTAACGATCTGTGGACACGAACAGAGGGATAAACGATCTCTGGACTCAAAACTCCAAACTTTGTAACCTACAATGCCTTCTTTCTTTCTTATTGATACTTGGACACCAGACGCTAGATTGTACTAGAAACACAAAGGTTATAGAAGAGCATTATTGAAAACTAAATCAAAGAATGGATACAACAATACACTTGCAGATTCATAATGTTATACAAGAACATTATCAAAAACTAAAGCTGTGAATGGACACAACAATATAATTGCAAATTCTTAATGTTATACAAATAACTTGTTTTTTCCAAGTCAAAAACATTTTCTTTTTCAAAGAAAACCTCTCAGCATCGCCCTCTTCTCCAGAATATCTAGGAAGAGGGTGACTCAATCACCATCCATAATAGTGATTGATAACCCTGAAGGAATCCTCAGGATTTGAATGTTTGACCTATGGCCTCTTCATTGGCATTAAAAAATTAGAGAATTGCATACAGAAAGTCAAAGACTTAACATACATAGAAACAACAACAATGTTAAGGTAAATCGTAAAAATTTAAGTGATAACTACAAGAAAATAAAATGTTGTGTAGCCTGCTAGAAGGTAAGTCCGAGAAAAGCTTGACCTCTATAATAAATAAAAAAGTAGTCATGCAGGAACAACATCAACTATAAAATTGCAACAAGATTGCAAATTTTACTAAATGACAAATGTTTGTACAAGCCATAACATCACCTGCTTGAAAATTTTAAAATCTATAAAAATGACTTATTAAGGATTCTTCTTTGTGAAGCATAGAACCAACCCTAAGGACCATCTATGATTCCTATTACCCCAACGAACATTGACTCTCAAAAAAAATGTTATGAACAAAAAAAAAAAAAACATTTTAAAAACTTCAAAAAAACCTTGAGAGCCCATCAAATCCAGTCCATCAAAAACCTACTATGATTGCAACATTAATTGTAGACCTATCAAACCCAACTTCTTCATAATATTGAGAAATACAATAAAGTCGTTCAGAAAGAAGTAAATGGGTTTCCACCAGGGTTAAACCCCAACACCTATGAGTCGTTGCTCTATTGTTGATTCTTTTCCCATATCATTTCAATGGGGAACCATACACAAAGTCCAACGCCCAAGACAAAAAACCAAGCCACAAAGAACATCCCACAACGAGCATTCTTTTCTCAACGTGCCAAAGTCGAGACCAAGCACCCAGAGCGCTTAGCACCAAGATGCAAGTGTTCCAGCCAAATCCACGAGTAAGCACCTACCACAGGTCATACACAAAGCACCAAAGCCAAGTGATCAAGCGCCAAGCCACCGAAGAGGAGAGTATAGTGCAAAATCACATCCCAAGGCCCAAGCGTAGAGATCCGACCAATCTCCTCGTCTACGAAACAAACGCACACACAACACAAGTCAGGTCAAATCCAATGCACAAGCTCCAAGCTAAGTCACATGGTGGAGGAACCCGCGAGGGGGAGCCACTATGATCAACGCGTCCAAAACTAGACGTTAAGCCTCTGAGAAGGATACCCTCAGGTCGATGGTTATGCCCTAAACATCAAGCCGAGCCTGCCAAGAGGGAGAGTGCAGAGTGGAGAGGCGACATAGAGTATGACAAATGTTTTGTCTAGGGTTTGGGGAGGGAGAGCCTGGGAGAATGCATGTAGCATTTTTGGGGATGGGTGGGGACACATGGGATTCATGCGTGCCCGACTTGATTTTTTTTAATTTTTTTTTGTATTTTGATCATTTTATTTTATTATTTAATTATTCTTTTAAATTATTATTGAGTTTAAATTTAAATTGTTTAAATTGTTTAAGTTTTTAATTATTTATTAATAAAACAAATATATATATATATATATATATATATATATATTTAAGTGTATGTTTCAAATTAAAGTTAAGCAATGTGATTAATTAAAAGTAATTAATCATTGGAATTAGAATGATTAATTAATTAAGTGATTAATTAATGTTAATGATAAATTATGTTAAAAATCACATTAATTAGTTTTAAACCAAAAGTTTAAGGACTTAAACCATGACATGGGGGAGGGGACGTCATAGCCACTAGGAAGGTAAGTTAGAGGAATTGGCGAGTGTGGTGCAATACTAGCGTAACTACCAGGCCAGAGGGTTAGTAGTTTTCTTAGGTGAAGACATCGAGCTTAGATGCTTTAACCCTAACCTAACCACTTCCCCTAAAGAGAGTAACGTCTGTTTACAGACAAGTACAAAACAAACTTACGCCTAACCATGTTTTCAGGTTAAAGTTGCACAAATGTGAATTGCCATAGACTCTCCCTGCCAAACTTTTGGTTGATGCAGATTCAATTATACAAGATCGTTAGGACTCAAGGAAATTGAAGTAGAGGGGCATTGTCGTAGGGACCGCCAGTTCCGCCACCACCATCGCCTGAATTATCCCTCATTATGTGCTCTTTGGAGGCCATAAATGAGACTCTAAAGGGGCGTCAACCAACAGGGATCGAAGTGGAGCTCCCACCATCTAGACCAGGTAATCCTAAAGCATTGAGGGATTCAGGGGGAGGGCATCCACCCGAAGACATCACTAGAGAACTACAGAAGATTACACTTCTAGAGTTTGTTGGGGGTCGTGCCAGTGAACGTGCAGAGGCATGGTTGGAAGGAATGACAAGATGTTTCACCTTAAGAGACTATGCTTCCAGATCAAAGAAAAAGATAACAATATTTCAATTAAGGGAAAATTATTTGAACTAGTGGGGAAACTTGAGAGGTAGTTTCACCTTACCCTAGACATTGTCTCTTGGGAACTTTTTGAGGAAAGGTTCCGAAGGAAATATCTACCAGCTTACTACGAGGAACAGTAGGTGGGATAATTTCATGATCTAGTACAGGGGAATAGGATAGTGGAAGAGTATGAGATCAGGTTCATGGAGTTGGTGAAATATGTTTCATACATGGATAATGATCAACGACAGGTAGAATGCTTTGTATATGGGTTAAACCCTAAGATAAGGGCCATGGTACGGATGTGGAAACCATATTCAGTAGCTGAAGCGGTTGAAAATGCATGTTATGTTGAGGATCACATGAGCTTAAACGGAGGTATGCGATCGACCTTTCCGCATCATCCTGGATTTGTGGGGAAGGCCCCTAGGACCTTCTCTAAGGGAGGGAGCTATAGCCCACCTCCTTATGGTAATAGATTCCCACTAAGGACAGTTGCTACAGGTATTTCAATGGAAACAAGTGCAGCGTCCCGCTCATCACCAATGACGCAAGCAGGTTCATGACCATCTCAGGGAGCAGCTAGTAGGGGCAGGGGTTGTAGGGGAAGGTACTCATTTCAGAGACTATCACAGAGAAGTGCACAGGTTCAATCTCATGTTACATGTTGGGGATTTGGATGACCCCATTACCAGCATGACTGCCCAGAGTTGCAAGTAAGATTTGTGCATAGAGAAGGAAAGGCCTCGATGGGAAGAGCAAGTGGAAGCCACCAGATTTATGCAGCAGTTAATAATTTCCAGGAAGAACATCAATCCACGGTGGTGGAATCGTCAGGTATGCTAGATCATATCAATGTTAAAATTTTATTTGATTCTGGTGCTATAGATAGTTTCATTTCACCATCTGCATTAGGAAAGAGTGGTTTGGCAGCCTATGAGCACAACGACTTTAAACAAGTCGAGATGGCTTCGGGGGAAAAACAAGCGGTAGGACCAAGCATTGACAATTTTCTAGTAGACCTAGGAGTGTGTACTACCACGTTGAAGGTATATGTCACTACTCTCGGGACGTATGACCTAATCATTGAAATGGATTGGTTAGAAGCCCATTGAGCTATGGTAGATTGTTTCAAAAAAAGGGTGCTTTGTGTTGACGATGAAGGAAGGCCAGTAGAGATCCATGGTGTACAGAGAAAAGTGTCTCTACACTTTATCTCAACTATGAAGGTTAAGTAGTGCATGAAGCAAGGGTGTTGACTTTATGTAGTGGAATCATTGAGTGAAAGGAAAGGACCCTCAGATTAGTACCCAGTATTGTCAGAGTTTAAGGATGTTTTTCTGAATGAATTGCCAGGGTTACCTCATTGTTTTTACTATTGAGTTAAAATCTAGTGCAAATCCAATTTCCAAGACTCTGTATTGGATGAGAAGTCCATAAATTTGTGAGTTGCAGATGCAACTGAAAGAGCTACTCGAATTGGGGCTAATAAGGCCCAATGTCTCACCTTGGGGTGCACTAGTAATTTTTTTTTGAAGAAGGATGGTTCCTTATGATTGTGTATAGATTACAGAGACTTGAACCATGCTACAGTGAAAAATAGGTACCCAATGCCAAGAATAGATGACCTCTTTGATCAGATGAAAGGAGCAACAGTATTCTCAAAAATTGATTTACGATCAAGGTATCACCAGTTAAAGATTAAGGAAGGCGATATTCCTAAAAATACCTTTCAATCTAGGTTTGGGCATTGCGAGTTCGTTGTAGTACCTTTCGTATTGACCAATGCTCCAACAGTATTCATGAACCTCATGAACGGTGTATTATGGAAGTACTTAGACTACTTTGTAGAAGTCTTTTTAGATGATATTCTCATCTATTCCAAGAACGAAAGTGAACATGAGGAACACTTGTGAGTGGTGTTGTCCTATCGTAGAGAGAACAAATTGTATGGGAAGTTGTCGAAGTGTTCCTTCTTCCAGAAAGAAATCCACTATTTAGGTCATATCATTTCTGGTGAAGAAATATCTATGGACCGAGAAAAGGTAAAGGCCATTATGGAATGGCCAGTGTCGAAAAATGTTCATGAGGTAAGAAGCTTCATGGGGCTAGTAGGTTATTATCGGATATTTGTGGAAGGGTTCTCTAAAATAGAGAAACCCATCACCACTTTGCAGTGCAAGGGGGTCAGGTATGAATGGAAAATTGAATGTGATAGTGCATTCATCGAGCTTAAGAGGTTACTAACTAGTGTGCCAATTCTATGAGTTCCAAATATGGAAAAGGACTTCATAGTTTTCACGGATGCCTCAAAACAAGGGTTGGGGGTTGTGCTAATGCTGGATGGAGGAGTGATAGCTTATGCATCAAGGAAGTTGAAGAAACACGAGGATATTTACGCTACTCATGATTTAGAGTTGGCAACTATAATGCTAGATCTGAAACTTTGGAGGCACTATCTAGTAGGGAGAAACTTTGAGCTCAAAACAAATCATCAAAGTTTAAAACATCTCTTCACTCAAAGGGATATGAATGTCAGGAAAAGACGATGGATTGAGTTCATGAGTGATTACGATTTTGGTATTTCATATATCAAGGGAAAATGGAATGTGATCGCACATTCCTTGAGTAGGAGACCATGTATCTTCTCCTTGGTACCCTTAAAAGTCAATTTGAGGGAACGTGTGTTGACGCAACTCCTTGGAGATAGTTGGTATTTAAAGTTTACCTCAAACCTCTAGAGTGGGAGGCAATTAGATCCAAAGTATGAAGGATATAGTCTGGAAAAAGACGAACTATTGAGATATCAAGGAAGGATGTACGTCCCCGAAGGTGGGGATATTCGAAACATCATATTGAAGGAATCCCATAGAGCACTTTATTATGCGCATCTGAGTGTGAATAAAATGTACGCAGACATGAGGAAGCTCTTCTTCTGGGTAGGAATGAAGTGTGATGTAGTCCATTTCGTCGCCAAGTGCCTAGAGTGTCAATAAGTGAAAGTTGACCACCATCACCCGACAGGTCTCCTACAACCAAATGATGTTCCTATGACCAAGTGGGAAGTCATTTCTATGCATTTTTTTCTGGGGTTTCCACTCACATCTCTTATTCACAATGCCATCCTTTTGATGGTTGATAAGTTGACCAAGAGTGCTCATTTTATTCTGGTTAGAGACACTTACGATGTCACTGATGTGGCACGCGTGTTTTTAAGTGAGTTCATTTGTTTGCACGAGATACCTAAGAAGATCATTTCATATAGGGACTCCAAATTCACTTCTAGATTTTGGACAAGTTTGCAGTCAGGGTTGGGGACTCAATTGAACTTAAGCACAGTTTATCATCCTAAAATAGATGGGAAAACTGAGAGAGTAAATCAAGTCATGGAAGACATTCTTAGGATGTATGTCAAGGATAATCAAACCCATTGGGAGAAGTACCTACCTTTGGTAGAGTTCGCCTACAATAAAAAATTTCATAGCTCCATCGGAATGCCACCCTATGAAGCTCTATATGGAAGTCCATGAAGAAAACTGTTGAGTTGGGAGAGGTTATAATACCGAGTGACAGTTGGGTCAGAATTGATTCAAGAGATGGAGGAACAGGTGATTCAGATTAGGCAGAGACTAAAGTAAGCATAAGATAAACAAAAAATTTATGCGGATGCACATAGGACCGACCGAAGTTATAAAGTGGGAGTCCAAGTTTTCATTCATATCAAACCCAATAAGAGTACCATTCGGTTCAGGAAGGGGATGAAGTTGTCGACTCGATTTATAGGACCGTTCAAAATCCAAGAGAAAATTAGACCCGTTGCCTATCGTTCTGTACTGACACCCCACTTGCATAAAACTCATAATGTTTTTCATGTGTTTGTTCTACATCATTATGTTGCTGATGAATCACATAAACTAAATTGGAAGGAATTGCAGGTATCGGACGCGGGAACCCTCATAGTAGAACCGTTACGCATATTGGACCATAGATTCTGACAGCTCAGGAACTGTCTGGTAGACCAAGTTAAGGTCCAGTGGGACAAGTTTAGTCCAGGATCTGCTACTTGGGAGGATGCTAAGACATTACGACAAGATTATCCCTCACTTTTTTTACCACCTCGAGAATATGTTTCTCGAAGGTTGGGTGTACGTAACACCACCTTTTGACTTGGACAACTAGGATTACCTGAGGCCTAATCACCTTTATTTTCTATTCACAGCGAGACTATTAATGATACACTTGAACTTTTAAGACATATAAACCTTTATGAATGTTTAAAACGTTACTTGAAGGATGATGGATATGATGCGATCTACTATGTAAATGTAAATTCTATGAATGTTTAAATATATTTGAATAATGATGGATATGATGCGACCTACTATGTGAATGTAAATTCTATAAATATTTAAATGTCACTTGAATGATGATGGATATGATGCAATCTATTATGTGAATGTGAAATCTATGAATGTTAACGTTATGTGAATGATGGTGGATATGATGAAATCTATTATGTAATGAATTTTTTATGAACGGGTAACGTTAATTGAATTATGGGGATATTATGAGATCTATTTCTAACTTTAAAACTTTGATATTGAAGTTGTTGGTACGTGGATATCGAATTGAGATTATGGTTGTATGCAATTACATGATGATAATGCATAGATATGTATGAGTTTGTGTTATAGATTAATATGCAAGTCATTGGGCTAATGAAATAGCCAAGGGATAATGGTAAAGAAAGTGGATATCATGACCACCGACTGAGAAACAATATGGTATGAATATTTTGTATGTGAAATTATATTGGTTTGAATGCATTTCTATGATATGTGGACCAGTGCAGGATTTTAGGTGGTGAGACTGCCTAAAACTGAATAAACGATGAAAACATTCCTAGCAACACGGTGCCACTATATATTCCTTTGTACGGTGTGGACCCTAGTCCTATTAGGAGGGGTGGAGGCATTTCCCACCGTGTATCCTCCAAAACCTGGAGTCATGGGAGGACGGTGTTAGCTCACGCTCCCCTCGACATGTGATGATGACTGTTAGTTTCCTACTGGGGAAGCTTGGTCAAGATAGTGACACTTCCACTTACAGTTTCTATTTGGACTTAGGTCAATATAGTTGACGATCCAAGATAGTTCAGTAGAGGAAGGATAGTAATGGATGATGGAGGTAAGTTAGGGAGGGAGAATGAGTAGAAATAGTTGAGAGTGTATGGAGATTTTCCTTATGGTGGAATTTATTGTTTTTCCTTCTGAAAAGAAAATGTGTATACATGTATATTCATAATTACTTAACTAAACTACAATTGTCTAAATAACATTGTTGAGCTAGATTATTGTAATTAAGGGATTTTGCAAACATTTGACTAAGTTTATTATATTTTATAAAATGAATAGTCTTGTTGATTGGATTGGATGCATACATAAATTACTATGGAGGTGATAGTTATTATTAATAATACATGCACGAGATTTGTATGTACTAGCTACACATGGATTTCTTGTACATGTACACTAGTATGTATGAGTTTTCTTGGCTTACTTACTGATAATGTTGGTTATTGGATATGAATGTGTGAACCATGTGTCTTTTCCCTTGTATCATAAAATACTTTAACTTTGGGATGAAGTTTCCTTAAGGGTGGGTGTATGTAACAACCCTAAATAATTAATCAATTGTCATGATTGAAATAATTGTTTAATATATATTAGTTTAATTAATTAATTACTTGTCCTGATTAAATATTAGTTTAATGTATATTAATTTAATTATTTAATCAACTAATAATCATGATTAAATATTTGTTTAAGGAATATTGGTTTAATAAATTAATAATTTTCATTTTGAGGCTTAGCGTATCGGTCGATGACCCATTAATGAAAATGGGATAAGGTGGTTGACACCTAATTGAGGGAGGGTAGTTGAGAATTAAATGAGGGAAGAAGGTGGTGAATGATTGGAAGGGAGGATAAGGCAAGGGGGAAGCATTATTTTGAGGGGAGGACTGTATTATTGGTTTTGCTGGGGATTTTGGGCTTGGGGGGCCAGGAAACCGCAAGGGTTCTTGGAGTTAGGGAGCTGGAGAGGCTCTGTTCCTAGCTAGCTAGGAGGAAAAGATTCATTTTTCAGGCAGTTTCAAGTAGTTTGCAACAACAAGAAGGAAAGGGAAAAACTTCTTCTTCAAGAGGTATTTTTCCAGTATTAATTTTGTTCAGAATGAAAGTTATGATATGAATCTACGTATTGAAAATGAGTCATATGTTGTGTAATTTGTTTTGTGACTATTTTGGACTATATAATATGAGAATTTGATATTTAACTGATTAATTTGCTAGAACTTCAACATAAATTAGATATATTTGTTGTAATGAAAACATAAATAGAAAATTAGATGTTACGACATAAACTTGTTCATAAGGAGTCTTTCTGAAAACAAAAGTAGTTTAGATTGCAATTTACCAATTAACTTTGAAGCCCTAAATCAGGGCTTTACACATGGTATCAGAGACCGATTTTAAAACTGAAACCAGGGCTTGACCACCCACAACACTGAGATTTTATCTTTTTCATCTACAATCCAATTAGGGTTGTTGCAGACAGCTCCAACCACAAGAAATATTTCCAGTCTACAAGTTGTAAATAGAAACAACACTACAGAAAAAAAAGGTGAGTATTGCCACTTCTAAAATAGTTGGCAACATAAAAAACTTTATCCAATTTTCAAAGTAAAATATGAACTTTGATTATGCCCTCGGTATTGAATACGCTGTTAGTTGTGCTAGGGGTAATTCGTATATTATTTCCCCTTTCTATCTTGTGTGGGTTTTCCACTACATCAACTTCATATGCCTTTTTTGACTCAAAGGTGTTGGTTGATGTCATTTGCACCCTTTCTTTTGTAAAATGATATATGTAGAATGACACACTTTATTTTGTAGAATGTTATTTGTAGTATTATGTACATATCCATATGATTCTTGGAATATTATAAGAAGCATTTTTATTAAAAATAGAAAATTAAAAACAGAGTTACAAAATACAAATTATAAGATCACTACCTCAAAATGTTCCTGGATATTTCTAGGATCTAGAGCATGACCCTGAGGATCCATTCCTGGGGTAGTCATACTTGCCTCATGCTAGGCCTTGTGTGCAATCACGAACATTGATATCCATGCCTGCAAAGCCCAATTTTAAAGTAGAAAGGGAAATTTACTCTATCTTTCTCAGTACCAAAGATTGAAGCTAAATGTTCTACCATAGCTTCAAATAGCTACAGAACAATGAGACCTTATGAAATCAACTACCATATTCATACTTTCACAGATGATCAACACTTTCGCAACCTGTAATGGAGGGTTTCGATTCCTTGGGACTTAAGGGACGAACAAAGGGCATAACGATCTGTGGACACGAACGAAGGGATACACGATCTTTGGACTCAAAACTCTGGAATTTGAAACCTACAATGCCTTCTTTCTTTCTTATTGATACTCGGAGACCAAACACTCGATTGTACTAGAAAAACAAAGGTTATAGAAGAGCATTATCAAAAACTAAAGCAGAGAATAGATACAACAATACACTTGCAGATTCGTAATGTTATACAAGAACATTATCAAAATCTAAAGCTGCGAATGGACACAACAATATAATTGCAAATTCTTAATGTTATACAAAGAACTTTTTTTTTCCAAGTCAAAAATGTTTTCTTTTTCAAAGAAAACCTCTCGGCATCCCCCTCTTCTCCAAAATATATAAGAAGAGGGCGACTCAATCACCAACCATAATAGTGATTGATAACACTGAAGGACTCCTCAAGATTTGAATTTGTGACCTATGGCCTCTTCATTGGCATTAGAAAATTAGAGAATTTCATACAGAAAGTCAAAGACTTAACATACAGAGAAACAACAACAATGTTAAGGTAAATTGTAAAAATTTAAGTGATAACTGCAAGAAAATAAAATGTTGTGCAACCTGCTAGAAGGCAAGTCCAATAAAAGCTCAACCTCTATAATAATAATAAAAAAGTAGTCATGCAGGAACAACATCAACTACAAAATTGCAACAAGATTGCAATTTTTACTAAATGACAAATGTTTGTACAAGCCATAACATCACCTACTTGAAAATTTTAAAATCTATAAAAATGACTTATTAAGGATTCTTCTTTGTGAAGCATAGAACCAACCCTAAGGCCCATCTTCGATTCCTGTTACCCCAACGAACATCGACTCTAAAAAAAAAAGCTATGAACAAAAAAAAAAACATTTTGAAAACGTCAAAAAAGCCCTGAGAGGCCATCAAATCTAGTCCATCAAAAACCTACTACAATTGCAACATTAATTGAAGACCTATCAAACCCATCTTCATCATAATATAGAGAAATACAATAGAGCCATTGAAAATGAAGTAAATGGGTTTCCACTAGGTTTAAACCCCAGCGCCTATGATTCGTTGCTCCGGTGTTAAGTCTTTACCCATATCATTTCAATGGGGAACCATACACAAAGTCCAACTCCCAAGACCAAACACCAAGCCACGAAGAAGATCCCACAATGAGCATTCTTTAATCAACGTGTGAAAGTTCAGACCAAGCACCGAGATGCAAGTGTTCCAGCCAAATCCATGAGTAAGCACCTACCACAGGTCATACACAAAGCACCAAAGCCAAGCGATTAAGTGACAAGCCACCAAAGAGGAGAGTATAGTGCAAAATCACAGCCCAAGACCCAAGCACAGTGATCTGAACACTCTCCCAGTCTACAAACCAAAATCACACACAACACAAGTCAGGTCAAATCCAGCGCACAAGCGCCAAAATAAGTCACATGGATGAGGAACCCGTAAGGGGGAGCCACTATGATCAACACATCCAAAGCCAGACGTTAATCCTCTAAGAAGGATACCCTTAGTTCGATGGTTATGCCCTAAACATCAAGCCAAGCCTGCCAAGAGGGAGAGTGCAGAGTGGAGAAGAGGCAGAGAGTATGATGAATGTTTTGTGTAGGGTTTGGGGAGGGAGATCATGGGAGAGTGTGTGTAGGGTTTTCGGGGATGGGGGGGGGCACGTGGGCTTCAATCGTGCCCAACTTGATTTTTTTTTTTATTTAATTATTTTTTTTTTTTTGTA
>ML781464.1:456531-467644 GCA_009831015.1 Picea engelmannii | reverse complement strand
GGGGGGGTAATCGAAGCTACCCATCAAAGATGGGCACAAACCAAGCCCTATGTTGACCATGCCTAGTTGACGATTATCAATCATCAAGACCGTGGATGCCCCCAATGAAGGGTTAGGTCTGGAGAAAGACAATTGATCGATGGTCACAATCTGTCCCTCGTGTGGGAACAACAAGACCCGAAAAACTGTAGCAACCATAGATTGCATGTAATAATTCCAACTCTTCCCTAACAAGAGGTTATAGTCAAGGGGCACGTCGATTAATTCTACCTTGACACACACGGTCTTCCCTCCTAACTGCATGGGGAAAGAGGGAATGATACCATGTGGTCGGAATGAACGACTGTCGAAAGCAGTGAGGAGAGTAGGTGACGAAGACAAGATGGGTTGGCCAATGGACTTCCAACATGCCAATGACATAACACATGTCAAAGCTCCCCCATCAACCACTGTGCGAAAGATATTCCGAGTAAATTTTTTCGTGGGATAAGCCACTACTATCTGAAATGCTACGTGGTAAGGCAGACGAGGTTTTAAGTTGGTTGTATCTAGCATGATTGTACCCAGATCACAAGTCTCGTTAGATCCTAAAGTGGTTAACAAGGCTTTCCTCTGGGAAGGGAAACTTTGGAGGACCTCCAAAGCGGACATCGCACAAGGGGTTTGAGACAAATCTTCCACCACAGAATAGTTATGGGTAGCCCTTGCATTTGGGTTGTGAGAATATTTTTTGAACGCGCCTTTGGGGATGCATGTCATTGTTTCTCCCAACGTCTTCTCAATCTGTAGAGGAAGAGATGGGAGTTCGGCTTCTTTGCCCTTCTCATAAGTTCTTTGTTTACTATAGTCATGCGCTCTAGTCGATATAAAAACATCACCCTTCACCATATATACATTCGTGGATGTGGGGTTGTTCAAAGACGGAGAGGGTCTTTGGCTGCCCCCTTCTGTGCTTGTAGAGGCTTGGATTATATTTTGACCATGTTGAAATGGATTGGTTAACATAGCAAGTTTTTGTTGCGTCACAAAATTTTGGGCTTCTGCAAGCCGAGGACATAGATGAGTTGGGTGGTCTTCCGTGCACAAGTTGCATGGATACCTCGCCTTCCGTTTCTTAGTGTTGTCCCCGCCAGCATTATCGGTAGGTTTTTTATCCCCCTTACCCTTATTTCATTGTTTTTTCTTTCCTTCAGACTGTTGGGTGGCCTTTGGAATAGCTGATTGCAATGTGTGTACATCCGACGTTTTGGTAAGGGGAGAAGCCAAAGCAGTAGTTTGGTTGGCCACTGTGTGTTGTATAGACAACTGCTGCAATTGCTTCATCAATTGCTCAACGAGATTTGTTTGTGCTGAACCAACAATGCCATCAGCATGTGGTCCAACTCTCTGTTTGGTTTTATCAAGTATTGAGCATGGTGCATCTGGCAAGATCTCATATAATAAACCGGACTGAGAATAGATTAACTCAAGTTGTTGAGCTCTCATGATGGCATCTTCTTCAGAAAATACTACCGACGACGCGACGTCTTTGGATAACTGTGGGACCAAAGACTTAAGGAACCACTCAAGAAGGAATGTTGGTGGGACTGGTACCTTAATTAAACTCTTTCGATGTCTCCATTCTCGGATGTGATCAGAGATATGGTCTGCTTTTGTTTGTGAGAAATTGTCTAGCAATTCGGTGCCAGCGTTGTATCTCACAGGTAACTGGAAATGGTTTAGGAAATCCATCGTCAGTTCGTCGAAGGAAGAGTATCTTGAGTGATCGAGCTCAATGTACCATTTCACGGGACTCCCAATGAGAGTATGTTGAAACAATCACAATTGTACGGAGTCGTCTTTCAACGAGTTAGATGAGCACCAAAGATGGAAGGTAGTCACACGATCTCCTGGTTCTTCGTTAGGCTTGGCCTCAAACTTTGGGATGTCTGAAGGAAACTTCGTCGGTATAGGAGGCCAATGTAGATTGTGACAAATAGGGTCATTCAATAACCGTGTCAATTCTGGAAAATGCAAGGTTTCCAGGAAAGGAATTTTAGGTTGTTGGTGATAACCGGGGAAAAAGGGACCTGGAGTTTGACTGGAACTAGGTTGCCAGGAAAAGTTCGACTGTTGGCTTGGGTTTTGGTAAAAACCATTGTCATGGCTAGCGTATGGATTTTGCGTGTGAGGAGACATCATCGAATGATTTCCAAAATAGGACATAGATGGTTGGGCATGCATTACATTCGAAGGACTTTGGGAAGGGTTGCCCCATGTCGGTCCCGTGGGGATAGGCATAGTACTTTTTCTGGGGTTCTATTGATTGTGAAAATAATTACCCCATATCGGAATTCCTAATGAGGGAATGGATCCCTGCCAAGAATTCCAAGGCCCTGATGTGGAAGAAGTTCTTGGGTGTGCCCCCTGTGCAGGAATAATACCCTGCATAGGAATAGGTTGTCTAAAATTGGGATTGCCCCCAGTCGGGAGAGCAGTGGACGAGAAGGCATTGTTACCAAATGCACTGAACAAATAAAATGGTGTCGAATCTATCGACATATTATGCGAAGGTGGTCCTTGACTCCCTGCTCCAAATAAACTATGGTGTGCAGGCGGCTCGACGGAAGGCTGGTGAGTGCCACCGAGCGAAGGAGATGAAGGAGGGATATGACCTCCTCCGTAAGGGAAAGTGTTAAAGGGGCTGGAAGTTCCCCCCATGTGGCCTTGTAGAGGAGCATTAGAGCTCCCTGCCCCAGGACCTGAAGTCTATGAAGTGGAGTAGGAAAGCACAAGACTTGTACTTGAACTAGGCATCCCATATGAGAACGGAGGGTCTGTCGCACTTGGTTTGAAAGGGGTTGTGGCTACTGCCATAGATGGGATCGGACCACTATGTGATGTAGAGGCGGTTGAGACCATGGTGGCTCGGACCGATGATGGTGGGTTAGGTGGTAGAAACTCTCCTGTGGTGACAACCATAGTGGGAATTGAATAATTCCCAGAAAGAGTAACAACATTTGTTTCCATTGCTGCGTGCGACATTGTTTGGCACTCATAAGGATGAACCGGTACGATGGTGGGTGCCGAAATATCAGTGGTGGAGGTTTCAAATAGACCGAAAGATTTCGCTCCAAGGTCTAAAATGGTCGATTCCTCTGGATGTTGGTCAGGCACAATTTCTTATGACTCGGTCGCTTCAAAAGACCCTTGTTGGTCTAGCTTTCGCCTTAGTGGTGGCGAAGGTGGCTCCAATGTAACCGGTTGCAGGCCAAGAAACCTTCGTGACTGGCGAAGCTTGTGATCCTCCACTATGTGAGGATATCAAAGACACTCTAGGGAATTCTAGTCGTTCAGAAACAACACACACTAAAAAAAGTCCCTATAAGATAAGACAGGCAAACACTAAATTAATTGGAAGAACAGTTACAACAACCAACACTAGAGCAACTTACCGGTGCAAGTGAAAATCGAACATGGAAGCACCCTCGGGGTAAAATATGCAAATCATGGCCCAATGTCTATCTTATATATCATAGTATACCCCTAGAGTCACTTGTGTATGTCCTTAAAAAAGATAGGCAACTAGGTTTCCAACGCGCGAATAGTCACCAGGTAGGTACAGTCAAAAGTCGGGTAGACCATAATGAGCAGGGTATCAAGCCCGAAACCTGTCAAGGGTATCGAGAGAAAGTGGTCCGGAAGAAAACTGAGGACCTTGAATGGATTCGAAACCCACGAAGCTCCATGGCAAATGCAATCGACGGAATCCCAAGACAAGCCCTCTATATATGTTCTCCACTACGATTGGTCCAGCTTTGGAGGGGTTATCTCCACTACCTTTTCACACGTGACCTCATGTTTATCCCCTATGTTAGAGGGGGGTCCAGGATAAATTTCACGATACTGGACTTGGACACTCCCTAACTCAGACTCCAATGTTTGATTTTAATGGCCTTGAAGAGTTTCCTCTCCAACCTAATCCAAGGCTCTAATCCTGAACTAGTTGGTTAACCCTACAAACATAAAAGTATAATGAATTTTATATTTAGCATTAATTTTAAGGCTTGTCTTATGTCAAAGGGTATGAAAGTGAAACTAGTGATGTTTGAAAGACGAAAGTACAAATGAACAGAAAGATGGAAACAAAAACCTTCACTTAACGCAAATTTTCAACAACTTTTCAAATTTTTAAAAAATGTTCTAAGATCTTTTGAAAAACAAACTCAAAGTAGGATTTCACTCGACTACGAGCTACTTATGATCTAAGCAAACTGACAAGAAATTATGAAAGAAAAGACTTTTCCCTGGTTACTAATGCAAAACAACACTTTTCAACCAAACAAAGAAATGAAAGATTTTTTTTTTTTATTTGAATGCTTCGAAAGCAAAAAGGAAAAATATCAACAAGTCAAAAACCAAGAAAAACTTCTGGCCTAATCATAGATCGCAAAGAATCACTTCAAGAAATCACACACTAGCATCTTAAAAAAGGACTCTCAGACTTGTCTAAAAACCCTAAAGAAAATTTTAATGAAAAATTTTAAATGAAAAAAGAAATCTATGGCTAAGATCAAACCTAAGCTACTAACTGCTAGGATAGAGATTTGAAAAACCTGAGAGATATAACTCTTGTCAAGGGAAAGAATGATTTCCTCACCCTCAACAAAAACTATCCTTCACAAGCACACTACTGACAATTCAACAACAAACGTGTGCACGCAAGCTGTGTAGAGCCAGAGGGCGTGTACATGCATGTTGACCTTATACAGGCCACGTGTATCTCTAAAACTTTGAAACAAATAAAAATAGGCAATCCAAACCAGGAAGAGACCACTGATATTGAGAACCAAGATCTCTTGAAGGCTTAGACAATTTCTTTAACAGAAAAAAGAAAACAATGTAAGGAAAAAATTCGTAAAACAAACCAATCTGAGATGAACCCTAACCTATAGAATGCAAACAACCAAGACTAGAAAGAGTTCTAGAAAACCCCTGAGAATGAATGATTCTGACAGGGAAGACAATGACTGCCTCAAAAATTTTCTGGAATCATACACGCTACTGTTACTTCTTCTACTAGCATTTACACATGGGCTGTAAGAAAGTAGGGCGCAGGTACACGCATGTAAACCTTATGCAGGCCGCGTGTACCTCTGTGGGTCTCGGAAAAAAACACAGTCAAGAAAAGAAACAAAAATAGCTGGTATGGAAGACCAGAATCTTGGTTAGCTCAGACTTTGCAGAAACTTCAAAAAACAGGAAAGAAAACCAGTCTTTTAAAAATATTCAAAAATATTCCCAGCAAGTCTAAAGACTTACCTAGTATGGTCACCAATTCTGTTGTGGTGGTAAATCCCTCTACGGACTAGCATTTAGGGTTATATTATGCATGCAGATAAGACCGAAAGAATCCTACTTTCTACCATCGTCCCAGACCTAATCCCCATTTCTTTTAAGCAAATACATGGTTAAACGAACATACCTTGTTCCAGACGTTCGATGTTGATCCTTCTTCATGCTTGATCGCTTGCTAGCAGCTATCCTCCCAAGACTGACCTGCGTACAAAATAAGTAACAAACTCTACATGCATTTGTTCTACAAATTAATGGGTTAGAGATTCAAACATATACTCACTAAACTAAGAAGAAATCATATAGTGGGACGGGAAAAGCATTTATTTATTATTAAATTTAATGAATCAACTTACAATGTCGAGACCGACCACTGCTCTGCGAACCTGATCCTGGGCTCCTCTTCAAATGTCCTCCAACTTCTTTTCTTTGTATCTCTCTTTGCACAAGGATGGCTAAAGGGTTGGGACAATGGGAATATGCAATTAGGTAGAGTTTCTTTACTCTTATTCTCCTCCAAATAGGACCCCTAACCCTTCTTTTATAGGTTATAAGAATCTAGGTATTTGGATGAACCCTCGACCATGCATGGCCAGTAGATTCAGTTAACTCACCGAAAGTTGTGTGTTTCGTCGACAACTTTCCTTTTTTCGTGCTTTTGTAGGTACACGTGGGTTGTTTTAGGTCAGCTAGCGTGTACACGCATGCAGTAATGGAGTAGGGTGCATGGGCCCTTATAAAAGAGGTTTTTTAAAGAGTTGTTCAACAGTGTTTTGGCAAAGAAGGAATCTAAGATGGCCTATTGCTAGTAAGCATGTATGGTGCAAATTAGGGTTATAACAACCATGCTTTGGTATCATAAGTTGATATGTTTATGATGTTTGAATGCATTTATATGAATGATACCTAGGTAGGGTATGGTAAAGGTAAGAAATATTGGACATATAAAGAATGTTCAAAATCTATTAATGCGTTGATCATACGAAGAATGTCATGTCATTTCATGTTGGTTATGAGGTAATCACCAGGGAAAGTTAGGACTTATGATCATGTTGTGAAAGTGAATGGCATATAAGATAGCCATGTGTGAGGCTATAATGTTGTTGGATTTAAGAAGGATATAGTTATACACAAGTATCCAATGGTATCCCAACTTGTATTGGTGTCCTAGACTATAACCTTCTTTCCAACATCTAAGAGCATTGAAAAACATACTCCTAGTGTTGTGTTTTGGATAAAAATTAAGGTGTTTAGATGGTCGAAAAAACATTGGGGAGGTGGCTAGATGATGTGTTTAAGCATCGGCTAATCGAACCAACTCATAATGGTGGTTGCTTGACATGATAATGTTCTATTCTATGTAATGTAAGGATGAATCACATGAAAAACAAATTAATTAATTAATAGTGATAATAATAATAAAAAAATGACAATAATGTCAATAAACTTAGTGGGAGGAAGGTTGGTGGGAGGGAGGTACCTCGCAAAAGTCAGCAAAAACTAGTCTCGATTCCCCATACATCGTTCATTCGCTGCTTATGACAAGTTCAAATAGAAAAACTCAATCCGACAGAGGTAGAGGAGAAAACCACTCAACAAGCACCACCCACACCATTGATCATTGTTTTTATTTACCGTGTTTAGCCCGAAGCAGCACTGTGTATGATGGAGTATTCAATTATCCCCTCTTGATTGTGAGTTAAGGCATAACAAAAAGGCTTGATAGTTGTGGATTTGAGTAATTAGCCATATATTGAGGGTTTATAGAGCCCGTTGTTGGTTGTCCAAGTGGTGGTGGTGATTTACAAAGGTTGGGCATAGACATCAACATTAGCTATAGCACTAGCGATTGGTGTCGAGTCATAGCCCCATCTAACAGAGGCAGAGCAGTGGAGATATTCAAGGGAAGTAAATTGAATCCATGTGATGGCAGTAAGACCAATAATTTGTACCAATGGTAGATTAGACTGTGGACTCATAGTATTAATGAAAGAAAACCATTAACTTTTCATACAGACTAGTATTGAAAACCCTCAAAGGTGACATTGGAAAAATTAATTGGGTCATTTGGTTACTTCTCCAAAAGGACTAGTCCATTTGGGTCAAATAAGTACTCCATTAACATCATCATCATTGTCTTCATCATTGCCATTTTCATCATCATTATTGTCACTGTCATCATCATCGCCATTGCAATCATATCTTCATAAACCTATGACATCTAGGGAGTAAACTCATGTTCTTAACCATTACACCCTCAATATAATATATATTAATTATATTATTATATAAAATATATAATATATAAAAAAAAAAAAAAAAANTCGGCTAAACAAAACCCCACCAACGATCAGTACTATGCCCAGATTTTAGAACCCACACTAAAAAAAAATCATCTGACCTCAATCGACAACAAGCTGGGACAGAGGAGATCACCCCACATGAGAAGGAAGGAGCCCACATGAGTGCGAGTGACAAAGGAGATAACCCCACCAATAGAGGATAAATGCCGTGAAGATCGATAATTATTTCCACGACGTTCTTTCTCTGTAAACAAATTTCATTTTATTCTATATATCACTTTTTCCTAAACATGATTTGTTGTTGTGTTTCATTCCCCTTCTCAATGCTCCCCCTTATCGAATCCCTGCCACAAACATTTCAATACAAGGATATCCTCTTGTAAAAAGTCCATCAACACACCTCCCATCATTTTCTTCCTTAAATAAGTTCTATCATCAATTCTTCCAAAGGGATTTTAGACTATTACATAGAACTGAAATTTCATAGAAACTTTTTCTAGTCCTCTTCCTCATAAACAAAATTAGTCATTTTGTTTCTTACCAGCAAAAAAAACAAATATAGATTACTCTTCCATCAATGTCAGAGTTATGCATATGCGATACTTTGGGCTTGTGAAGTTACTCATATGTGATACATTGGTCAAGAAACCACATCAGATTTCATGGGATGGATTCTTAACAAAAAGTGATGAGTATTTTTCATTTTTGCAAGTTGAATATATTATAAATGAAGAACTAGACCACATGGAGGAGTCAATAAATAAGTATAAAATTATGGATAGAGCAAGCTATGACCACAAAAATGAGAGGAAGAATAAAAAGAGGAAAAAAATAGAGGAAGTAGCAAAGGAAGCTACCAAAAAATAGGGGACTTTGATGATGACATTATTGTTTCCTTACTTGAAATGGGGGGATCACCCTATTCAATCTCTCACATC
This sequence comes from Picea engelmannii, assembly GCA_009831015.1. Classification (NCBI taxonomy): domain Eukaryota; kingdom Viridiplantae; phylum Streptophyta; class Pinopsida; order Pinales; family Pinaceae; genus Picea; species Picea engelmannii. The sequence goes on along the minus strand of ML781464.1, from coordinate 459,069 downwards.
CTTAAAAAAAGGAGCTCATCAGGTTCTAAGAAGATTGAAGGTAAAAAATTGAGGGCTAAGACAAAATATCAGGTGGCACAAGATCTAACAACTCCCCCACATATCCCTACCACATATAGCATAAAATAAATCCCTCCTTCCAGTATTGTAATGGGCATGGAAGAAACCCAAGAAGAAAATAATATAGGAAGTGATGATAATAATGTACAAGACCTCCTATACTAGTTGGAGGAAGCAAGGGAAGAGGTGCTTGGATGGATAACTAGTGCACAGTCAAGGAGGCAAGTAGAAAGTAGAGGTGCACAAATTTATTTAATGTGGCATGAAAAAATTATTTCTGACCAACAATTTAAGTCTCAATTTCTCAAAATGCAACACATGGATACCATACAACAACTAGAAAATAAGAAATTAACCCTAATAACAAAGATGGAGGGAGTAAGTGCAATTTTGAAAAAAATGTCGTTTTAGAGAGATCTGTCACTAGAGTAGATAAAGTTATGGAGGAGATGTTATCTTATAGACCCCCAACAAGGAATTACACCATGTATATGAGAGAGCATTGGAACGTGTTTAATTTGAGTAAGATTGACAAGTACCTACACTTCCAATTGGACAATTAGAGATATTTTATTTTGATTTATTGTCGGTGTAATGAGAAGGAAAGTAATTTGATGTTTGAATTGTATTTACACAACTATTTCATGCTTTATCGTTTCATATGGTATCCTAACTCCTATGTGGGACATGTTCAACTACGTTCCTTCTTTTCATGTGTATATAATGAAGAAAGTAGGGCCATAAATGCCTAAATATACAAGGAAAAAGAGATTAGTATTTGTCTATGGATCAAAGATAAATCCATTAATCCTGGAAAAGTATATGGATTAATGTACTAGTCCTCCATTAACCCTCCAAAAGCACAAATAATTCCTCTAAAAAAGGAGCCTAAGATATCCTCAAATAAGACATTGATATAATTTGATTCACTGACTGCAATTTTCATTAAGACTTCTCAAATCAAATTATTTTCAGCTTGACCCAAGCTAAAATGAGGTGCCATCTCCAACTAATTCTCACATCATCGAATGTTTGGAACAATTCTCTCAAATTAGTATGGGTGTAATAAGAAAACATTATGGAAAATATACATTTATTTTCGTTAAATAGTGATAGTTCTAAGTAGAAGGGTGGGACTAAGGTGTCTTCTTAACATGGGAAAGAAAATGTTCTTACCCTAAAGTAAATCCTCCATTGAAATTTGTTGGTTTCATTCTCCAAGAAAATTGTGTTACCTAGTGGATTTGGTGTCCATAATGTCAATTTGAAGATATCAATTCCTTCAAGAAAATCCATCTCCCAAGTTCATTTCCACAAAAATATTAGCCATCAAGGTCTTGTCTAGGAAGCATGTTTTCTTGTCAATATCCAACATCGATCAAACTAGGAGTTCATCCATCACACTATGTGACACATGCCTCCAAATGCGCAAACAAGTTGCCACTCCAATATTTGTAATGTGGCATGGAATGAGAGGTCCATGTGCATGAAGAATATCCCCAAACTACCTATGACATTCTGACCAGTGCCTTGAGAGTTGTAAGATTGCATCGAGGGTTGTGAATGAACTCATGAGTTGTGAAGATACCTTGGGATTTGTGAAGATACAAATCAATAACAACTTTCTTATTTGTTACTTAACAATGTACCTTACACTCAATTTCTCGCTCCCTTTTGACATGTATAGGCCACCTTTACCTTTCTACCATTTCTTCTCCTTGGGTTCATATTTTCGACGAGGGAAGTGTTTTCGTTGAGTTAAAGTTCCACCTTTCTTGTTCATTTTTTCAGAAATACCTTGATTTGGGTTGTCTTTAAATTGTCCAAAAACTCTTAGGGTAAAGTTACATGAGAAAAATTACCAACATAATAGGATACTAGAAAGAGTAACACTATGTTAATCATTATGAGCTTATTGTGATACTAATAGGATACTAGTAATGAACTAGTGTTACATCTCGATTTACTGATTGTTTCTTTCATTAATGGTTTTATAGGACGTACAAGAAAATAGGTATTTCTTAGATATATCTTCATTGAGTGAGGGAATTTCATGTAGAATAGAGGAAAGTGAGACATCTAGTAGATCTAACAGGTGGAGATCAACTAGAGGTGAGAAGATTAGAAAATAATTCCATAGACGCATGTAACTTTTTCTTGTGAAAGGAGGATCATGTTCTTATGCTCATGAGAGCATAGATGACATCGAGGTGCCCTTGAGGTAAAAACATATAGTGAAACAATGGGTACCAAACAATTTTCTTGAAATAAACACTGATTTTTGTGTAAACGAAAGGATATACTGGATTGCTCCATCGTCATTACATGGTTTGGGGATATTTTCCATGGATAGAATAAAGGTCCGTTATGAAGGATTAACTAAATTCATGGAGTATGTTAGACCCTTTTATATCTACAAAGATTGGATACAAATAGTCCAATATACAAAAAGTGTGTGAAGATTGTTGAACAACTAAG
>ML781464.1:445867-456493 GCA_009831015.1 Picea engelmannii | reverse complement strand
GGGGGGGGGGGGGTGAATCAGTTGTTACTGTGCTTAAACAGTTATGCCCATTTCAAATTCTTTGTAGAACACTCAATGAAAATAACAATAATCCAGTGAGGTAAACAACAGAATATTCAACATCAATCACACACATGAAATATACAGAGACAAATATTTCTTGAGGAAACCCACAAAGGGAAAAACCTTTTCTTCTTGACATGATAAGTAATCTTTAGTTTTTGTACATTATCATTCTTGGGAGATCCAACTCCTATTGAGGCTACAACCTCTATTTTACAAGATGCAACTTGCTGAGAGCACAAACTCTTTGGTTTCTCTAGCACCCACTAGAAGGAATCACCAACTCCTTGGTTTCTCTAGCACCCACTAGAAGGATGCATCAAATCCCTAGTTTCTCTAGCACCCACTAGAAGGAAGCACCAACTCCCTGAGTGTTCCAGCACCAACTAGATGGAAGCACCAACTTCCAGCTACATAGGCACCAACCTATATAACAGAGAACAATAGTTCTCCCTTGGACCACCCTGCCACCCTATTTTTTCTGGCTGCAACTAGATGGAAGCTACAACTCCCTGTGTTCAAGAACCCACTTCAAACTTTGAGGAAAAATGTCCTCCATAGCACCTCCCTACCACCCTGAAATATAAATATTTGCTTTTATAAAACTTATTATAGTCATACAGTGTTTGTCAAAAGGCTTACTAGTCTCATCATTGTTCTGTTGCACTTATCTTCTCTGCCTGCATCAATGTCTTCTTTCTCGCATCTCCTTGAGATTTTTGTTCTTCTTCTCTGTCTCTTCATGTGCACCTCAAATTTCTCTTCCTCTCTCAGATAAGCATATCTGTCCCATCTCTTTCTTCTACACTTTATGCTCTGTGTATTATTTCCATTCAATGCGCTATGCCTCTTCTATGTGTTTCATCTCTTGCAAACAACATGCTTCTACCTGCATGATTAACTCTCAACAGAAGAAACCATCTATTCTTTGTTCTGCGCATATTTATCATGCCAATTCCTCTGTCGGGGCATACACTCAACTCTTCATCCTTTTTGACGATCATCCCGAGTCTATTCTTCATCAGTGGTCTTTATCCTGGGATTATTCGGCTTCTTTGGCAGTTACAATATTAGACGCATTTCCATCTGTCAATTGTCTAAATGATGAATCTTCACTTCACTAGAAGTTACCTCGAGACTCTTCAGCTCCTCTGGCGATCAAACTCAAGCTCCTCAAATTATCTAGCAGATACAATCACTCTCTTTCTGGCAGTTACAATCAGTCCTTTTCGACAGTTACAGAGATAACTTATTTGTGCTTGTTCTTTTGGCGCATTTTCCATTCGTGAGAAAAACTTTGTAGCAGGTGCTAGCTTTTCTTTCTAAGCCGATTCCTTTCACGTGACCATCGACGGTGACCAAACACCTATTCATAAGGCGCCTCCTAATTTCTGTCTAGTGAGAACTGGGTCCATTTCACAATATGTCCTTGGGCTATAAGCTTCATGTGACCACGCAATTGTAGGCGCGTCCATAAGTGGCTTGAGGGAAACCCTCTTTTCTCCCAAAAATTCATTACCAGCCTCCATGCGTCCTTTCTCCTAAATTGTGGTTTCAATTTTGGCTCACTCATGAAACATTAAGACCCAAGCATGTTCTAGCCCTGCAATGGAGCACGACCGTCGATATCACGATCTTGACAGTGCTCCTAAATGAACGGTTCAGCTTTGTACTCTCAATTCTATGGAACATATCTCACCTCCCTACATCAACAACACAGATTTACTTCGTGATCCGGGCTCCGGGAGTTTCAGATCTCAAACCTTGTTGCTACTGACCGGATATCTTCTATAATGGAAGATATGCTAACATTTGTCCTCTTCAATCGACGGCTCTGCCTTCTTTCCTTTGTCCGTGTATGATCCTCAGTCTCAACGATCAGGTGACATGTGGCCCTCTAAACTAAAGGACGAGATCGATTTCACCTTTAGGGCATTGGGAGTTTCAATTCTCAAACTCTACTTGCTCCTGGAGTCCAGGATCTAACGACGAGTATTCCTTTTGGATTGACGGTCACATTCCCTTCGGGTATTCGGGGTTCGGGAATCTAAACTTTCCAACCTTTCACCCTTCCTTTATTTTTCCCCCAGAGATGACAATCTACTGATGCATGTCCGTTTTGGATCAATGATCATAATATTTTCAAGTATTCAGGGTTCAGAATTCTCATGTCTCAACTGGAAATACTTAAGTGATATTTCTCTGAAATCTTAGATCAGCTGACGCATACTCCCCTTGACGATCAATGGTTGATATTTGTCTTCAGTGATTTTCACATTCTCCCTATCCACAAAACATCTGAAGTTGTGGAGCTTGCACCACCTATCCTCCTTGATGATGGATGGACCCAAACCACTTCGGGACATAGAAACTTTGGGCAAGTGCTAGTGGAAAATATCCTGAAGTAAAACTCCTGGAGTGACGTCACTTGATGATGTGTCATAACCCTAGTAGCTGCCATGTGTCACTCGTATTTGTGATTTGCACATACCTGAAATATCGAACCAACTTGACACTTGTCGTTCTCCAACTGTGACACGTGTCCTTGTTGTCGTAGACTGCTGATGGGATCTGTTGATGTGGTATTCTGACGTGGTCTGCTGACCAACAACACTGATCCAATGGTCCTCGTATGTCCTCCAAATCTGATGGTCCTGATTCATTTCGGATTTTCGGGCTTCAGGTTTTTCAATCTCAAACTTTCCATACCGTAACCTCCTCTTATATTTAAATCCAAACTAAGTATTGTTCATCGATCAGGATCTTAAATCAATGAATTGATCTATTAGTGTTGTGGCTCTACTATCTTATCTTATACTTCTACTTGAAAGTGATCCAATGGCTGACGAGAATTCGCATAATCGAATTCTCAAACATTTTCCTCGCTTATTCTCTCCTTTCACTCAAACTGATATGACAACTCATATTAGTCCTTGATCCAACGGTCGATATATCTTCTTTGAGAACTCAGAATCCATTCTTCATCGTGCCAGATCAACAATCCATGCTCTCCCTTTGATCGATAGCTTTGATCAAATCATGACCTCATGTGTCGACTGTTTAACCGTGAGCCAACCCTAACTCTTCAAAATATCGATATCTGAAATAGTCTAGACCAATGGCCCATGATCCTCGGTGATATAACGATCCATATCTTATCGGTACTTCACGTTTCTCAAAGTTGGAGGATGTCTCTTGGCCATTCTCCTTTTAGAAGTTATACTGGATCCGAAGACTGTTGGTCCTCGGCGCTCAGATCCAAAGGATCAGATATTTACTTATCCTCTACGCTTCCCCTGGTCACTGGACTTTTATCTAACAGACATCGAGTATTCAGGATTGGTGATCCAACGACCACTGTCGCTCCTCCTCCTGAGCTTGCGCATTCTCCCGACTTGGAATAATTTCTAAGTGTCAAAGGTTCTACGAGTCCTAATGACTTTGGGTCTCGTCTGCATTTCTCAGAATTCTATCTCTCCTAATATTTTATTGCATATTGTTCTCTTTTTCTCATGAACTTATGCTTTCCATGTTTTCCATCATTGTTGATTTCCTCATTGTATATTTTCTTGCCTGTAAACATACCATCGTCGCTTATGTTATTTCATCAATGACAAGCACACTCTTCCTATAAACATGCCAACAATCTCCCCCTTTGGCATTGATGGCAACCATCAAAGCTTGAGCTAGTCTGTTTGGACCTCCAACTGTAGCATCCGGACCACTCCTTTTCTCCCCCTTTGACATCAATGTCAAAGAAAACATGCTCCCCCTGAGTTGTTGCAGTACTTTTTAGAGGTATCAAATATTCAACCTATACATACTCCCCCTGATAGGATGGATTCTCTTATTTGAATCCTGCAGAGTATTTGTATCTAACTCAAAATCTTCTCCTTATGATTCTTGGACTTGTTCATCTTTAGCTTCAGTTGTTGCCTCTGTAGCAAACTCAATATTGTTCACCTCTCTTACTAGGACTCCTTCATCAACCTTTTCTTGTCATAACTAAATGACTCCCCGTGTCACTCTTCTCTGATCATCTATTACAACAACTTCATTTTTCTTCTATGATTCCTACAATCCAAGGCTTTTAGGACCATATTCATCATAAGGAAAAATAATAACCATTTCAAACACTCTCATGCCTCCTTTGATTTATCCATGAAGGTGTCTCTCTTGTAAACTTACTTTGAGGTGTCTGAGTATCTTCCGGGTGTCTTTCTTGGTATGATCTTCTAAATATTGTAGTATTTCTTTCATTCTTTGAACATGAAGAACTTGAGTCATACCTTCTTTCTCTTTTTATAAATGAAGAACTTGCATCAGGCTTATTAGGAGTATTGATTTCTTCCTTGTTGTATCCAAGACCGGATTTGTCATTTGGTGATCTCTGACTATCCAAGATCTCATCCAGGATCATGGAACTGTTCATGAACTTGATTTGGGTTTTTGACTTCTCAACCTTCTGTCTAAGATTCACAACTTATTCTTCCATCTTATCACATGATTCTTCTTCTACTTCTTCTTTTCTTTCATGGGAGGATTCAGTATCAACATCATTATTTGTCCTTATACCTTTAGCCACCACTTGTCCTGAGTTTATATTTTTTACCTTACAATCTTATTCAAAGGTCACATTTCCTGCTTTTCTTTTACTTATAGACAAAATCATATCCTTGTCTCCAGTCATGTGCTTGGAACATCCATTGTCTATATTCTAGGAGTCCTTTTGTTTTTGAGCTGAAAGTACTAGACCACATTTTTCACTATCTTTCTTTTTCCATGTGTCGACATTTCTAGAAAAGGGAATTATCCTTGGATCTGCTTTGTAATTCTTCATATGGTAGTTTTCATCTTTCTGGCCAAAGCTATGAAAGTTATAGCATTCAATATCATTATTCAATAGGTCAAAGTGATTGTTGCAACGTTGTCTACTCATTGGTTGTTTATTATTTCTTGACCTCCTTAGTTGCATGTCTCTAAACTTAATTTGACCATTTTCAATATGTGGTTGTTTGTTACTTGGTTGTCTCATTCTTTGTTGTGGTAGATATTTATTCATTGGGTGTCTTGATTTCTCATGTCTAAATCTTAAGGAACAATTTACATCTTTGTGGCCAAAGTTAGAATAGTAGAAACAATATCCATAGAAAAAATATTTGTACCTGGAAAATGGTTGTCTTCTTTGAGCAGGTCGATTTCTTCCATGCTAATGATTTCCTTGAGCAGAGGGTGTATTGTTTCTTTGATCTACAGATTCATTTCTGGCAACTTTTCCTTTAATCCTCCCTGGCGGTTGATTATCTTCCTTTGTTTTTACAGGTTTGTTGTTGTGATTGGTTGTAGATTTGACAAATTTGATGGATTCTTTGTTGCTTGGCTGACCACTACTTGTCTCCTCTCCATAACCCAAACTATTTTTCAACTTTGGATTCCTTTGTTGATTCAGAATGGTGGCTAATCCTTCTGAGGCTTTGATACTTGACAGATTATGGTGATACAAGGCTTGAAACTTCTCCAACTCTTTTCTAGTTTTCACTACTTCTTCCAGAGTTTCACATCTTGCCTTCTTCTTTGATAATTGTTGTTTTAGAATGTCCTCTATTTTATTTGCCTCTTTTAATTACTCTTTTAGCAGGGCAAAGTCTTCATCAGGTTTTTTACTTCCTTTCTTGAACTGTATCAACAATTGTTTTTTCTTTCTCTTCTTAAGCCTGAGTCTGTCAATCTCTTCCAAAGAACTAAATAGTTATCCTTCTAATTCAACCACAAATTCTTCATCATTAACATCACTTCATGTTATTTTATTATCATAATCCTCTTTGTCCATAAACACAAATTCATTTACCTTATCTTCACAGTAAGAGTCACTATCCGTGTCTTCTGAAGAATCATCATTGTTTACACATAAACTTTTATTTTTATCAAATCTTTTGTATTTGTACTTCTCTTCACCTTCAAAGTTATGTTCCTTCCTTTTGTGTGCACACTTAGATGCAAAGTGACCTATATTTCCACAGTTAAAACATTTGAAGGGAAACTTGCCTTGATACTTTCTTGATCCTTTCTTTAGTCTTCTCTCAAATTTTTCTTCAATTTCATCAGGCTCATATTCCTCATTCTTATCTGCTTTAAAAGAATCTTCTCTAGTGGTGGATTTATATTTACCTATCCTCATTTAATATGCAGTCAACGTTCCTAGAAGTTGATCAAAAACCAAATATTTTAGATCATTAAGTTCTTCTATAGAAGATACCTTTGGGTTGAACCTATCTCGAAAAGATCTCAAAATTTTATGAACTAAAGAGGTTTCCTCAATTTTTTCACCAAGAGATTTCATTGCATTTACTAGTTCTTCAAATCTCAGAAAGTACTTCCCAACAGTTTCATCTTCTTTCATCTATAGTTGTTCAAACTGTACTCTATAGGTTTGAAGCTTGGAATCCTTTACCTTTTCATTGCCTTCATAACTGCTAATGAGTTTGTCCCACATTTCTTTGGTAGATTCTAAGTGCATAAATTTTACAAATTTTTTTTCTACAAGCCCACTCATAATAACATTCATAGCCTTAGTGTTGAAGTTGAATTCTATCTTGTCATCCTTAGAAGCTAGTACAACTCGCTTTACATAACTAGTCTCTACCACATCCCAGACATCTGCACCTAAATCCATTATGTAGGTTCTCATACTAACTTTCTAGAAGCCAAAGTTTGTTCCATTGAACAAGGGGGCCTTATTGGTTGAAGTTCCTCCATGGATAGTCATGTTTAATCTCTAGGATCTACCCTTAAATAAAGGGAACTTGCTCTGATACCAATTTTTGGACAACTGAGAGGGGGGGGGGGTGAATCAATTGTTACCGTGCTTAAACAATTATTCCCATTTCAAACTCTTTACAGAACACTCAATGATGATCACAATAATGCAGTGAGGTAAACAATAGATATTCAACATCAATCACACACATGAAATATACATAGACATATATTTCTTGAGGAAAACTATAAAGGGAAAAACCTCTTCTTCTTGATATGATAAGTAATCTTTTGTTTCTGTACATTATCATTCTTGGGAAATCCAACTCCTCTTGAGGCTACAACCTCTGTTTTACAATATGCAACTTGTTAAGAGCACAAACTCTCTGGTTTCTCTAGCATCCATTAGAAGGAAGCACCAACTCCCTGGTTTCTCTAGCACCCACTAGAAGGAAGCACCAACTCCCTGAGTCTTCCAGCACCAACTGGATGTAAGCACCAACTTCCAGCTACACAGGCGCCAACCTATATAACAAAGAACATTATTTCTCCCTTGCACCATCCTGCCACCCTGGTTTTTCTGGCTGCAACCATATGGAGGCTACAAATTCCTGTGTTCAAGCACCCACTTGAAACTATGAGGACAATTGTCCTACCTAGAACCTCTCTACCACCTGTTGGTAGCCAATACAATTTTTTTCTATTGCCCTATAAGCTGCCTACACCTATGACTTCTGAACTTCAAATTACCGTCGCTTTTTGCAAATAGACGATATTTTCATTTCATGCGACATTTGCAAATTGGTTTCAATTTAGTTTTCACGAATGTAAGCGTGAAAACTCCTCCATAGTTATTTGGACTGTCATGATCTTCTCATTGATATTCTGAAAGGCACTTACCTTTGGTTTGTTATTAAGTGGTTGGAATGATTTCTTGAACTATGTCCATTTGCCTATTCTTGCTTTGATTGCGCAACTTGATCTTTATTTGATTGATAAGGCATTGAGCATGTAAATTTATGGGTTATATTTGATTCTATAGGGGTCATGGTTGATTTTGTTTTATATAATGTGATCCTATTATTATAAGCTCTTGTCTTATCGTTTTTATGAAATCAATTGTCACCATGTTTTAAAACCTTTGATTATGCAATGGCGCGTTGGTTAAACATTTGGGTTTTGATTTAACGTTGAATGACAATGGTTTGAATTATTACAATGGCACATATTTAACTTTTGGTTCGATTTCACATTATACATTGGCGCATTGGTATATCATCCACCATTTGATTTTTGGGTCAGCTGAATAATATGGTTTGAACGATGTTATGATTGATTGAACAGCGTTGTACTTTTTCATTACTGCTATGCATGGCGGTGAACTATCCCACCACCCTCGCACGCGCACATTAATTTTCCTCCCCTTTCATCGTTCTCAGTTGTTAGCCCAAACGATTTGCTCCTGTGTATTGTATCCAAACCCTACCATGTGCCCGCACCATGGATCCAGTCGTAAGGGCTGAACCCAATGGTTGCCAGGCTTTGTTGATGTTCGACAGTGCTTACAGTGACCTTGAGTAATTTGGATGGCTACCGTTCATACGAAAGTTTGATGGTTTTAATCCTTGTGTGGCTCAACAATTCGCATTAACCTTTGATGGTTTTCGAGCCAAGGTCGGGGATGTGCAATTGGAAATTAACGAGCAATTTCTCAGCTTAGCTACCGGTCTGCCTGTCACTAGGCAAAGATGGTCAAAAAATTACAAAGTGGAAGATGTCCCGTGGACACTGCTCTTCCAGTCGCGAAGGGTGAGCTCTTGTGACAAAGGTTTTCCCGCAAGTATGATCAAGCAACGATGGCACGACTTGCTGATGATAACCAAGCAGTTTATCACATGCGAGGGTCGGTATGGTTTTGTTTTCTTGTACCACCTTTATTTACTTATGGTTTTCATGGGCTATGAACTTAATATGCCTTATTACTTGCATAGGAGCCTGTTCAAAATGTATAAAAGATATAAACGGAACCAGGCCGATAGCATCCTTTTTCACTTTGGGTTAATTAAAATGCTTGTTGTTTGTCATTTGGGGTTACACCGAGACTGTTGTAATGATTTCCTTACTCGTAATAATTTTGAAGATTCAAACCCACCACAGGTTGACAAACCTGTGGTGAGTGAGGGAAAGTCTGCACCCCCGGTACCCTACAGTGCTCTGTTACCTAAACCCTTACCCGACCCACCTATTGACCTACCCCAGTCTATGACCAAGGACATCGAAACTGTTAAACCCGTGGCTAAAATTCCTAAAGACAAACCTACTGCGAATTCCAAAGGTAAAAAGAATGCCCGACTAATCTCTCGCATGGCAAGAAACAAACTGAAAATTCCTGTCAACCCTGACCCCATCATGGTGAGTGAAGATTCTGACTCGAAGGTTGAACATTACCTGGCAAGTGAATATCCCTATTCAGAAGGTCTGTGTGACAAACCCTCATAAGAATTTGTAAAAAATCTACCACCTTGCTTGCAAAATGACCCTAATTATCCAGGCATTAAAATGCCTTGTGAAACCCCCGGTGACTCGTCAAAACCCTCCCCTGCTCTATCTCAACCAGCTGATCCACCATGTGATCAGTGTGTCTCGTGGTTAGAAAGGTATTACCTTGATGTGCCAATGCTGCAGTCCAGAATTCATTCTCTGGAGGATCAAGTTGCAAGGCTCACCAGTCAAAGGGCTAAATTGCAAGCCACTGATAAGAAACAACGAACAACAGGTTCTATTTTGTTTAAGAATGTGGAGTCGGCTACAGCGGTCGTCGATTCAAAGTTGGCATAGCTTGAGCAGCCTCACTGGTATGACTATCACCTGTTTATATGACAAACTCATAGCTCTGTTTACAGCATGGATTTGCTTTGTCACATAAGCATGCATTATTGTACATAATTTTGTTTTCATAAATCGAATGTCGTTTTCCCAGTTTAGCTTTGATTGGATTTAGCTTTGATTCGATTGATCGTGGTATGGATTTGATTGTTTTAATTTGGATTGAATCGAATACTCTGTTGCTTATCGAAGTTGTTAATATCTTTTCTAAACATACGCTGTTTCTGGTATTTCAATTTTGAACATAGTCAATGTTTTGATTCGAATTGGTTATATTCTATACGATATGGTTGGCAAAAATGGTTAACTGTTATGATTGTATGTTCCATGTCATTTTTTGACCAATTCGAATACCATTTAATATGTTTCTGTTAATATGTAACCAAATTGCGAATAGATATGAATCATAACTGTTATACCCAACCAATCGATTCGCATTGTTTTGTTTGACCATGTTATCAGTTCGATTCGTATTGCAAAAAATATATTGTTTAAATTTGATTTGGGAACGAAAGTGATTATGCCCAGGATTACGATTTGTTTCTATATTTGACGTAGTCACGATTCGATTCTATTGTTGCCCAGTTTACGATTATCACCTCTGTCGATTTGCTGATGGTTGTGATTACTATTTTTGGTCATGTCTGTTGACTGTGTAACTCTCAATGATCGAAGTCTATAGAAAATTTTGGTTGATGCTGTTATGAATGTTTTATTTGACTATAATCATAACAGTCTTTCCATATCGGTATTTGATTAAAACAACATGAATCTTATACACATTGTTACAGCCGTAACAAATCGATTTTGATTGTGTTCGATTATGATTGTGTTGGATTACATCGTATCCTATACGATATGACTCACTCTTAATTTCATTCGAATTGAAACAGTCTTGTTGTTGTTTGACCCGATTTTATG
>ML781464.1:415908-430748 GCA_009831015.1 Picea engelmannii | reverse complement strand
TTCTATTTATGAGTTGTTGAAGTTTCCATTTTTGTTACAGAAGATGTTGCAAAATATTTCAGAAAATGGCAAGAATGGTAACTCAAATGGTAGCAAGGTTGTGCAAAGCAAAGTTCCGCAGAAGACTTCCACAAAAAATAATCTTGATCCTCAAGATAAAGGAAGCATTCCTGTAGCACCTGTAAATAATGTAAGTAATGTAAATAATGTAAATAATGCAAATAATGTAGATAAAGTAGCATTAGAAAATGCGAGTAAGAAACCACAAGCTACAACTCTAAGTACTCGCAAGAATGTACCTCCTTTTCTTTTAACTTTCGAAATCTTCAACAGAAATGTGCATAATTGTATGGTTGACTCAGGAGCATCATCAAATGTGATGCCTTGGTCAGTCTGCCAAAAGATTAACGCTAAAGTAGAACCATCCTCTTTGAAAATCATACAACTTGATCGAACAGATGTTAAAGTTATAGGTGAACTAAAAAATGTATTGATTAGATTATCATCTAACCCAAAGGTTCATCAGGTTATTGATATAATTGTGGTGGATATTCCAGAAGTATATGGTCTGTTTTTAGCAGGGACTGGTCAGAGAAGCTACATGGTTACTTCGCGACGGACTGGTCTCACTTATGGCTTCCAGAAAATGGTAAGCCCAGCAAGATCAAAGTGAATCATGAGTGTTACCTCAAGTTCACGATAATAGACTTGAATGACCCTAATGAACCATACACACCTTCTGTTGATTCACCTGAAGTCCAAGGGATGGACACCTTCTTCGAAAATTTCATGGCTGAAGTTTCACCTATCAACAATCCTGAACAGCAGTCCGAGATCATAGCATATGTGAAACCAACAACTCCCATGCAACAGTCTCATGAACCCGATGGAAATCAAATTTGGTATTTATATTTTGACGGTTCCAAGTCTAAAGAAGGAGTTGGTGCAGGCTGCATCATTATCGATCCAGCAGGTAACAAAACATTATTAGCTTGCAGGCTAGAATTTGAATGCACTAACAATACCACATAATATGAGGCTTTATTGCAAGGTCTCAGAAAACACTTGGACATGCACATTCAAAATCTGGTTGTATTCGGCGACTCTGAGATAGTGGTTAGGCAGGTAAGAGATTCTATACACTGTCTTTCCCCGCATATCAAATGTTACCAGTCTGAGGTATGGAGTTTAATGAACAAATTTTCTGCTTTTAATATAAATTCCATCCCTAGATTAAATAATGCTGAAGCAGATCTACTAGCTAATATTGCCTCTAAACTTCTTCCCGCAGAAGGCTTATCCCCGAACGCATTCTCCGTGGAGATATTGTTTCGACCATCTGTTCCTAACAATATCACAAACTGGAGAGTATTTGACGATGATCAGAAAATCATTAACTTTCTGCACATGGAAGAAACCTTTCAAGGCGCTGTGATAGATGAACAAACACACCACGACAATTTGCATGACTTTACGGTAATACCTAATCCGAAATCTCCTGAGGCTCTATCGGACATGGTAAATTTCATACCCAAATCTGTTGTTAGATTAGAGAAGTTTTATGATTTTGAAGATAAATTTAAAAATACGGTCAATTGGAAAACCAATAGTTCCTCATTGTTTTATGAAAGAGTCAATTTAGGGACTAGCGAAAATCCTCGATGTATCAACTTAGGCTTGGGATGTTCTAAGCAAGAAAAAGCTGCTTTTGTTAGATTATTTAAAGAATTCAAGGATGTCTTTGCATGGACTTACGATGATCTTAAAATGTTTGATCCTAATATTATATAGCATGCCATCCCAATGAAGCCCCAAACCTTACCCTTCCAACAGAAACTGAGGAAAATGCATCCTAAACTAGAACCGACCGTACAAAAAGAATTGAATAAAATCCTAAGTGCTAAAATAATTTTTCCTGTTAGACACACTCAATGGGTATCCAATCTCGTCCCAGTTCGGAAGAAAAATGGGGAAATTCGACTTTGTGTCGATTTCCGGAACCTCAACAAAGCGTCTGACAAAGATAATTATCCCGTCCCGCCCATGGAACAGATCCTTTAACAAGTATCTAGTTCCGAGAGGCTATCCTTACTAGATGGTTTCTCTGGATATAACCAAGTCTTGATGTCTCTTCCAGACCAATTAAAAACTACCTTTCGTACCCCGTGGGGCACTTATGCTTATCACAAAATGCCCTTTGGATTGATTAATGTTGGTGCTACCTTTCAGAGAGCAATGGAAATTTCTTTTAGAGTCTTAATCAATCACTCTGTAGTAGTCTACTTAGATGATGTGACCGTTTATTCTAAAAACAAAGACGATCATCTAGCTCACTTACAAGCCGTTTTGCTACGATGTCGTAAATACGGCATCTCCTTGAACCCCAAGAAGTCCATCTTTGCAGTAGAAAAGGGTAAATTACTAGGATTCATTGTGTCTAGTGATGGAATGATTATTGACCCCGAGAGGACTCAAGTCATCGCTAAACTTCCCCCACCTACCTCCAAAAAATCCATGCAATCTTTCCTAGGCCAGATTAATTTCGTGAGAATATTTGTCCCCAGCTTCTCCGAAATGGTCAGGCCTCTCCAGAACCTGATTAAGAAAGACACCCAATATCACTGGGTACCCACATAAAACCACGCTTTCAATGCTATAAATAATTCCATAATTGACGCTCCGTCTCTCATGAGTCCTGATTTCTCTCAAGATTTTACACTCTATACTTTTTCCTCTGATCGTTCCTATGTCGTAGTCCTAACTCAAAAGAATTCCGAGAACAATGAAGTACCCATCGCCTTTATGAGATCTGATTTCAAAGGTGCTGAACTTAACTACCCAGCGGTCGATCGAAAAGCCTACGCTGTTTTCAAAGCAGTTAAGCATTTTCGGTCCTATCTTTTGAAGTCAAGGACAAAGGTCATTGTCCCCTACCCTGCCTTAAAGAACTTGTTAGTGCAAAAGGAGTTAGGAGAGAAAAGAGCCAACTGGGTCACCTCCTTGCAGGAGTATGACTTAGAGATCACCCCAACACAGATCATGAGAGGCAAAGGATTGTGTAAGTTGGTTGTTGATTCAGTGATAGGACAGCGAGAAGATAGTGATACGTCAAACCTAGAACCACGTGATCAAAGTTTGATTTGTTGCGCACAAAACCTCATAAGTCCTTGGTACAACGACATTAGATTTTGTCTTGAACATGGATTAGCACCACGTCACCTTGACCCCGCCAAGAGAAGAGAGTTGAGACTAAAGTCCGCCTCCTTTCATCTAGTTAATGGTATATTGTTTTGTCAGAATTTTGACGGCGTACTGATGCGTTGTCTTGAAAAGGACGAAGCAGAAAAAGTCTTTCTTGAGTTGCATGTAGGAGAAGATGGTGGTCACTTCGGTGGTGTCACCACTACTCATAAGGTTTTAATATCCGGTTTCTACTGGCCCACGCTCTTTAGGGATGCCCATGCCTTGTGTCGTAAATGTGTCATTTGTCAGAAAGCATCAGGGCGATTACAAAAACCAGCCTTCCCCTTGCAACCCGTTTCAGTCAATTCTCCTTTCCAGCAATGGGGCCTTGATATCATAGGTCCTATTAACCCTCCATCCTCACAACAACACAAGTATATTGTGACAACCACTGATTATTTTACTCGATGGTCTGAAGCCGTCGCGCTAAGAACTGTTAACACAAGTCAGGTGATCATTTTTCTAAACTCGAATATCATCACTCGTTTCGGTATCTCTGATTGTCTAGTCTTTGATAACGCTTCATACTTTTCTTCTCTAGAGATGAGTGAGTTCTCTTTGGAGAAAGGAATAAAACTGAAGTATTCTGCTAGTTACTACCCCCAGGGCAACGAATTAGCAGAATCAACAAACAAGAACTTGATCAAAATTATCAAGAGAACCGTGGCTGAAAATCACAAGAACTGGCATAATGCACTGCTTAATGCACTGTGGGCTGATAGGGTAACACCCAAAGCCGCTATAGGTAACTCCCCCTTTTTTCTTGTTTATGGAAGAGAAGCCATTCTGCCACCTCACATTCTTCTTCCTTCACTTCAATTGTCACAAAAAGTCCAAGAAGAAGATTGCCCCCCTTTAGAAAGTCGTATTAACGCTTTGATGAAGTTAGAAGAAGTAAGAACCCAAGCTAAGAATAAACTATATCAACATCAACAATTGATTAAAAGTTGGTTCGATTCTAATTATGCTTCTGATAGGAATTTTGAAGTAGGCGATCTCGTCTTAAAGTGGGACAAACCACACGAAGGAAAGGGTGAGCACACCGAGTTTCAAAATTTATGGCTTGGGCCATTTTTGATTGTTGAAAAGTTGGGTCTTAGTTCCTTTCGATTACAGAATCTTGAAGGGCAGCTTGACACCTATCCAGTGAATGGCCAAGCCCTGAAAAGATACTTCGCTTGATTACTACCCTTGTATATTATGTAAATATTTCCTTTTTGTTTTTATTTTTCCTTTATTTTCGTTTTTGGTTTTGATTTGATTGATCAGTTTTTGTGTTGTTGAAACATATGCATGCCTGTGCACTGAGCCATTCAGACAAAGACCCTGGGAAAATTTCTTCACTGAAATAACTTCTGGAATATTGTACAATCATCAGTGATATATTTCTAAATATTTATGTTGGAAAATTTTGTTGTTTGAAAGAAGTTTACTAATTTCAATCTCTGAGCAAAGTTTGTCATGATCATCTATTATCTTTTTACGCTGTCCCTTTTCCGTAAAGGAATGAATCAAAAGGATGTATCCCTATCATAGTAAGTTGTTTTAGAAATAAAACATTTCGTGAGATGGATAAAGGACAGTGTCAAAAATTCTGATGAGGTATAAAAAAAAATAAAAAAAATGATAAAATATCAGGATTTTCAGCGTCACCCTGCTCAGCTATCCATAAAAGAAAAACAAAATAAAAATTAATAAGAGTTGTGGGAAGTGTTTGTAAACCCGCCGCTATACTGAACAGGTCCGCTGGCAGCGGGTAAATGCATGCATGGCGCCAAGACAACTTCGTCGGGGTACTGAACAGGCCTGCTGGCAGTGAAGCAATGTCGGGTACATGAAAATCTGTGTAAAAAATTATGAGAAACCTCTTTAATGTCCTTTATTCTGATCTAGAACTTCTTGATAGGATACAGATGTCAGAGTGGGTTAAATGGAAACCCTGTCGAGGCTATGGACGCCTGCTGGCAGTAGTGGCCATGCCAACAATATTGAATATTTTATCATAAATATCGTGACTTGCTGATCTTAAGACTGTTATTAGTTTTCATCTTTTAAAACATCGCTGGAAAAAATGGTAAATGATGATGTTTGTACGATTTTCTGATGGTTGTTTTTGAGTTGAATTTTTCTTTGTTGTCCTAATCTGAATTTATTTCTTTTGACAGAGATAACTGCTTCTACCAGTGTGTCTCCATTGTTGGCAGCCAATACAATTTTTTTCTATTGCCCTATAAGCTGCCTACACCTATGACTTCTGAACTTCAAATTACCGTCGCTTTTTGCAAATAGACGATATTTTCATTTCATGCGACATTTGCAAATTGGTTTCAATTTAGTTTTCATGACTGTAAGCGTGAAAACTCCTCCATCATTATTTGGACTGTCATGATCTTCTCATTGATATTCTGAAAGGAACTTACCTTTGGTTTGTTATTAAGTGGCTGGAATGATTTTTCGAACTATGTCCATTTGCCTATTCTTTCTTTGATTACGCAACTTGATCTTTATTGGATTGATAAGGCATTGAGCATGTAAATTTATGGGTTATATTTGATTCTATAGGGGTCATGGTTGATTTTGTTTTATATAATGTGATCCTATTATTATAATCTCTTGCATTATCGATTTTATGAAATCAATTGTCACCATTTTTTAAAACCTTTGATTATGCAATGGTGCGTTGGTTAAACATTTGGGTTTTGATTTAACGTTGAATGACAATGGTTTGAATTATTTCAATGGCACATATTTAACTTTTGGTTCGATTTCACATTATACATTGGCGCATTGGTATATCATCCACCGTTTGATTTTTGGGTTGGCCGAATAATATGGTTTGAACGATGTTATGATTGATTGAACAGCGTTGTACTTTGTCATTACTGCTATGCATGGGGGTGAACTATCCCACCACCCTCGCACGCGTACATTAATTTTCCTCCCCTTTCATCATTCTCAGCTGTTAGCCCAAATGATTTTCTCATGTGTATTGTATCCAAACCCTACCATGTGGCCGCACCATGGCTCCAGTCGTAAGGGCTGAACCCAATGGTTTCCAGGCTTTGTTGATGTTCGATAGTGCTTAAAGCGACCTTGAGGAATTTGGATGGCTACCGTTCATACGAAAGTTTGATGGTTTTAATCCTTGCGTGGCTCGGCAATTCGCATTAACCTTTGATGGTTGTCGAGCCAAGGTCGGGGATGTGCAATTGGAAATTAACGAGCAATTTCTCAGCTTAGCTACCGGTCTGCCTGTCACTGGGCAAAGATGGTCAAAAAATTGCAAAGTGGAAGATGTCTCGTGGACACTGCTCTTCCAGTCGCGAAGGGTGAGCTCCTGTGACAAAGGTTTGCCCGCGAGTATGCTCAGGCAACGATGGCACGACTTGCTGATGATAACCAAGCAGTTTATTACCTGCGAGGGTCGGTATGGTTTTGTTTTCTTGTACCACCTTCGGTTACTTATGGTTTTCATGGGCTATGAGCTTAATATGCCTTATTATTTGCATAGGAGCCTGTTCAAAATGTCTAAAAGATATAAACGGAACCAGGCCGATAGCATTCTTTTTCACTTTGGGTTAGTTAAAATGCTTGTTGTTTGTCATTTGGGGTTACACCGAGACTGTTGTAATGATTTTCTTACTCGTAATAATTTTGAAGATTCAAACCCACCACAGGTTGATGAACTTGTGGTGAGTGAGGGAAAGTCTGTACCCCCGGTACCCTACAGTGCTCTGTTACCTAAACCCTTACCCGAGCCGCCTATTGACCTACCCCAGTTTATGACCAAGGACGTTGAAACTGTTAAACCCATGGATAAAAGGCCTAAATCCAAACCTACTGCGAATTCCAAAGGGAAAAAGAATGCCCGACTAATCTCTCGCATGGCAAGAAACAAACCGAAAATTCCTGTCAACCCTGACCCTATCATGGTGAGTGAAGATTCTGAATCGGAGGTTGAACGTTACCTGGCAAGTGAATATCCCTATTCGGAAGGTCTGTGTGACAAACCCTCATACGACTTTGTAAAAAACCTACCACCTTGCTTGCAAAATGACCCTAATTATCCAGGCATTAAAATGCCTTGTGAAACCCCTGGTGACTCGTCAAAACCCTCCCCTGCTCTATCTCAACCAGCTGCTCCACCATGTGATCAGTGTGGCTCGTGGTTAGAAAGGTATTAAATTGATGTGCCAATGCTGCAATCCAGAATTCATTCTCTGGAGGATCAAGTTGCAAGGCTCACCAGTCAAAGGGATAAATTGCAAGCCACTGATAAGAAACAACGAACAACAGGTTCTATTTTGTTTAAGAATGTGGAGTCGGCTACAACGGTCTTCAATTCAAAGTTGGCATAGCTCGAGCAGCCTCACCGGTATGACTATCGCCTGTTTATATGACAAACTCATAGCTCTGTTTACAGCATGGATTTGCTTTGTCACATAAGCATGCATTATTGTACATAACTTTGTTTTGATAAATCGAATGTCGTTTTCCCAGTTTAGCTTTGATTGGATTTAGCTTTGATTCGATTGATCGTGGTATGGATTTGATTGTTTTAATTTGGCTTGAATCGAATACTTTGTTTCTTATCGAAGTTGTTAATATCTTTTCTAAACATACGATGTTTCTGGTATTTCAATTTTGAACATAGTCAATGTTTCGATTCGAATTGGTTATATTCTATACGATATGGTTGACAAAAATGGTTAACTGTTATGATTGTATGTTCCATGTCATTTTTTGACCAATTCGAATACCATTCAATATGTTCCTGTTAATATGTAACCAAATTGCGAATAGATACGAATCATAATTGTTATACCCAACCAATCGATTCGCATTGTTTTGTTTGACCGTATTATCAGTACGATTCGTATTGCAACAAATATATTGTTTAAATTTGATTTGGGAAAGAAAGTGATTATGCCCAAGATTGCGATTTGTTTCTATATTTGACTCAGTCACGATTCGATTCGATTGTTGCCCAGTTTACGATTATCACCTCTGTCGATTTGATGATGGTTGTGATTACTATTTTTGGTCCTGTCTGTTGACTGTGTAACGCTCAACGATCGAAGTCTATGGCAAAGTTTGGTTGATGTTGTTATGAATGTTTTATTTGACTATAATCGTAACAGTCTTTCCATATCGGTATTTGATTAAAACAACATGAATCTTATGCACATTGTTACAGCTGTAACAAATCGATTTTGATTGTGTTCGATTATGATTGTGTTGGATTACATCGTATCCTATACGATATGACTCACTCTTAATTTCATTCGAATTGAAACAGTCTTGTTGTTGTTTGACCCGATTTTATGGCAACCGTGAAACAGAGTACTCCTACCCCTATTTCGATTGAATCACTTTTGATTTGGTTTAATTGGAATGATAAAATCATGTGAGTCATTAGTGATTCTTTTTTAATGTTTATTAAAAGAAAATTGGATTGGATTCTTTAAAAAAAAAAAATTGATTTGATTTCTATCTGGTCCTGTATGTTATTTTAGACTAGCTACAAAATCAGATGATTCTGTAGCTAAGTCTGTAGGATCAATTTTTTATTATTTTGTTACTAAAATATCTTTCTAATTTAATATTTGTTGTCTATTGCAGGTAAATTCGAAATTGCAGGAGAGTTTATGAGCAGTTAGGAGATATTTCAAAGATTTCACTTGCATTTCATTTTCTTAGTTTAGGTGATTTTGGGATATTTCCCAGATTATGTAAAACAATTTGATATTATCCACAAGGAGGTTTTACCTTGTGGAGAGACTTATAAATACCTATTATTTTTGTAATAATGTTCATCATCATTCGTGGGAGAACAAGGATATGGTGTTCTAATACAGACTGAAGCAGAATTTGGTGTTTTGTCACAACTTTAGCTTCTCATTATATCAATATTTTGTTTCATGTTGTGTATCAATTTGTGTCTGGTTAATGACTACTTTAGCTATCTTTTTTTTTGTTTGTTAATTTGTGCGGGACCTGTTGGCTACGCAATTAACCTGTGGCTTGAGAAACCGTGACTCAGGGGCATCTAAGTCGTCAAAATCACCCTGGGATCGCACCCGGACTGAGCCACACCAACCCTTAACATGGTTGGATTTTTTGTCTGCGCAGGTTTCCAACCGGTGACTTTAACATCACGGAGTGGCTTAACAACACACTCTGTCACCGACTGTCCTACACCTAGGGGACTGACTACTTTAGCTATCTTAATCATGTGCAAATGATATAATTTTAATCACTGTAATCCATATCTGGTTTCTTCCAAGTGTATAAAAGACATAACAATTGTTAATTCAGTTTGTGAATGACAGGTTTATCTTCTTCATGAGTTGAATTATTTAATATAAGTTTTTGCATAACAGGTTTCCCTTATTGCAGAGATTTATACATCTTATAGTTGTTATGATTTTTTATGTCTTGTTTGTCCTGTAAACCACTCAAAGAGCAGTGCAGATTATCGTTTACGAGAAGCTTATGGACTAACCGGTGCGAGTTTCCTTCCTCCAACCAGCTTCGAAGTCATCTTACGCAGGACAAATTAGGATCGCTTCCAGGCCAGTTAGTCGCTTGTTTGTTTATTGTTTTTATTAGTAGTTAATTCTGATATTAGTTTAAGTTAAATAGATATATTGGATTGTTTAATTTCAGTAATGTTTATTTCTTTTTCATAAAATATAAAATCAAAAAGAGATTTCTGGTTGTCTTAGGGCAGAAAACACATGAGTTTTGCAGGTTTTAATTAAATCTGTAGGCTGTTTATAGTGTACATTTGTGAATAAGTAATATTACAGCTGGTAATTAGATAGTTGATTTGAGTTATTATAATAGTAATTAGTAGATTGTATATAATAGTTAGAATAGTTATATCTATTTTTAGTTTAATTTAGTAGTTTGTTTTAATTAGATTAGTGTGTTAGTTTGTTTGTTTTTTTTTTAGTTAATTTGTTTAGTTAGTTTTAGTTAGTTTTATTTTTTTTAGTTAGATTAGTTAGTTTAGATTAGTTTTCTCTTTGGTTTTCTTAAAAGACCTTAGGGCGGCCAACGGAGCCGTTAAACGTCAGGGTGGTTCATTCCAAACGGCTTGGGTTATTTAGACAACCCCGGAACGGTTCCACTCTCTTAATTGACGGACGGACATTTTCGCCCGTCAACACCACCCTAAAATATAAATATTTTCTTTTCTAAAACTTATTACAATGATACAGTGTTTGTCAAAAGGCTTACCAGTTTCATCATTGTTCTGTTGCATTGCTCTTCTCTGCCTACATCAGTGTCTTCCTGATCACATATCCTTGAGATTTCTATTCTTCTTCTTTGTATCTACATGTGCACCTCATGTTTCTCTTCCTCTCTCAGATAAGAATGTATGTCTTGTCTCTTTCTTCTGCACTTTATGCTCTATGTATTATTTCCATTCAATGCGCTACGCCTCTTCTGTGTGTTTCATCTCTTGCACACAACATGATTCTACCTGCATGGATAACTCTCAACAGAAGAAACCATATCTTCTATGTTATTCACATATTTATCATGCCAAGTCCCTTGCTAGTGCATACACTAAACTCTTCATCCTCTCTGGTGATCATCCTGAGTCTGTTCTTCATTAGTGGTCATTATCCTGAGATTCTTCAGATTCTTTGGCAGTTACAGTCTTTGACGCATTTCAATCTGTCAATTGTCTAAATGATGAATCTTCACTTAACTGGAAATTACCTTGAGACTCTTCAGCTCCTATGGCGATTACACTCAAGCTCATCGAATTCTCTGGAAGATACAATTTTGCGCGCTCATTTCTTTCGCACCTTTTCCCTTCCTGAGAAAAACTTTGCAACATGCGCTAACTTTTCTTTCTAGGCCTCTTCCTTTCACGTTACCATCGATGGTGACCAAACACCTATTCAAAAGGCACTTTCCGATTTCTGTCTAGTGAGCGCTAGCTCCATTACATGATATGACCTTGGGCTATAAGCCTCATGTGACCATGCAATTGCGGGCGCATCCATAGGTTGTTTGAGGGCAACCCTCTTTTCGCCCTGCAATTCACTACGAGCCTCCATGCATCCTTTCTCCTAAAACATGGTTTCAATTGCGTCCCACTCACGAAAAATTAAGACCCAAGCATGTTATGGCCCCGCAAAGGAGCATGACCATCAATCTCACAATCTTGACGGTTCTCCTGAACCAAAGGTTCATATATGTCCTCTCAAGTATACGAACCAGATCTCACCTTCCTACATCAACGACTGAGATTTACTTCGTGATCCGGGCTCTGGGAGTTTCAGATCTCAAAACCTGTTGTTGTTGACTGGATATCTTCCAGAATGGAAGATCTGTTGACATCTATCATCTTCAATCGACCTATCTACCTTATTTCCTTTATCTAAGCACGATCCTCAGTCTCAATGATCAGGTAACATGTGGCCCTCTAAACTAATGAACGATATCGATTTTGCCTTTCCGGCTTCGGGAGTTTCGATTCTCAAATTCCGCTTGCTCCCAGAGCATTTCACCGGGAGTCTACAATATAATGACGCTTGTCCCTTTTGGATCGATGGTCACATTCCCTTTAGGTATTCGAGGTTCGGGAATATAAACTTTCCAACCTTTCACCCTTCCTTTTTTTCCCCCAGAGCTGACAATCTATTGACACGTGTCCATTTCGGATCAACGGTCATGATCTTTTCAAGTATTCAAGGTTCAAAATTCTCAAGTCTCAACTGGAAATCCTTAAGTGATATTTCTCTGAAATATCAGATCAGTTGATGCATACTCCCCTTGACGATCAACGGTCGAGATTTGTATTTAGCAATTTTCATGTTCTCCTTATCCACAAAACTTCTAAAGTTGTGGATCTCACGCCAGTTTTCCTCCTCGACGATGGATGACCCCAAACCACTTCAAGACTTCAGAACTTTGGGAAAATGATGGTGGCAAATCTCCCAAATTAAAACTCTTGGAGTGACGTCACTTGATGACATGTCATAACCCTAGTAGCTGCCACGTTTCACTCGTATTTTTTATTCGCACATACCTGAAATGTTGAATCAAATTGACACTTGTTGTTCTCCAACTGTGCCACGTGTCCTTGTTGTCGTAGACTGCTGACGTGATCTGTTGATGTGGTCTTCTGACGTGGTTTGCTAACCAACAAAACTGATCCAATGGTCCTTGTATGTCCTCCAAATCTGATGGTCCTGATTCATTTCGGATTTTCGATCTTAGGGTTTTTCAATCTCAAAGTTTCTAGAGCATAACCTCCTCGTATCTTTAAACCCGAACTAAATTTTGTTCGTGGATCAGGATCTTAGATCGACGACTTGATCTATCAACATTGCATCTATGCTGGCGTATCCTGTCCTTCCACTTGAAAGTGATCCGATGACTGACGAGAATTCAAATAATCAAATTCTCAAACGTTTTCCTCGCTTATCCTGTCCTTCCACTCAAACTGATCTGACAGCTCAAATTAGTCCTCGATCCAATGGTCGATATCTCTTCTTCTAGAACTTGGACTCCATTCTTCGTCGTGCTAGATCAATGGTCCATTCTCTCCCTTTGATCAACGGTTGTGATCAATTTGCAACCTCGCATGTCAGGTGTTTGAACGTGAGCCAACCCTGACTCTTCTAACTCCCGATATATGAAATACTCTAGATCAACGGCCAATGATCCTCAGTTGATCAGGGGATCAAATTTTGCTCAAAAATTCAAGTGCTCGGAATCGCTTCAAACTGTACGAGAGCGTAGGTCTCGTCGTTGCAAACCCAACGCAACTTGTTTCGTCTCAAACAGACGTCAGGAGCAAGAGATATCCCAATCTGTTCGTCAAGTCAAACAGGCAAAAAAAAATGATGTTGATTGTACAGTCCGTACAGTCCGTACAGGATGACGTGGAAGAGTCGTACGACAGTACGTGTGGTGATGTGGTAGTTATTTATTGGATGACAGGTGGTCGAATGGGGAGTCAACATGTGGCACTGTTTGGGCAAGTGATTGGGTGCCACGTGGCCCAATCATGGGCTGCCACGTGGCACCCCGGGATTGGTTGATTGTTATATGTAAAATGTATTGGAGTCTGTGGGGTTTGACCCCCGGACCTCCCCTCCACATTACGCATTCGCAAAGACCATCCGACCAACGAACCATTGGTTGTTACTTAACATGTATGTGAGTTTGTTTATATTTAAAGTCAAAGTTTGTAACCGTTGGCGGGGGGGTCGGGTCGGGGCTTAGCCCCGGCCCGCGGTCATTTGTTTTTGCATATGTCCATACCATATATACTATGCACCTAATGGTTGGCACGGGGTTTAAACCATAGCCCGTGGTCTTTGTATATGCCATGTGACCTTTGTTATATGCACGCGGGATTTGTTTAAAAGTGGTTTACACGGTTTAAAAAACTGACCCGCCATGTGTCATTACTTTATTTGGTATTAAAATGGAGCCCTTTTATTAGAGCGCGAGGTCATGTTATGACCCATATGCCCGAGCTGCTAGGCGGTTAGGGGCTGGCACGCACTTAACCGTCCTATGGTTTGCACCGTTGGTGCGGTTCCACCCGGTGCTGGGTTTTCACGCTATTTATTACGTGTGTGTCAGGTTCAATTGACAAGGGTGCAATTTGTAGATGCATAGACATCAAGCTTGAAGGGGGAGACTTCCAGGAGGCCTAACTTTTTCGTTTTTCGACCGATTGAGGTGCCGAAAGAGCCCAAACAGGGGTTTTTGGATGCTCTGAAGCCTTTGGAGCAGTCGATTTGACGGTTTGATCATTGTAAGACATGTTTTTGAGCAATTTTGAGAAATTAATAATAATGATCCATTGGAAGTTGGACCAGGAGATGTAGCCCAAGAGAGGGGTGAACTCCTTTATCAATTGTTGTGTTTATGTGCTTATGTTCATTGATTATGTTGCTGTCTATGTGTATTTTGCATGAGTAATCCCTTAATTTATGTATTGCAAACTGATCCATTTTCTTTAAACACATAACATTTACATTGCAATAATTTCAAGTATTTCAAGTCTTATTCATTTTTAGATCAAGTTGGTATCAGAGCACTGGTTTTTGAAGACTGGATTGTTTGCAAGTTTTGTTTATGATGCTCACAAGGTTGAAACTCACAAGAGGAGAAGGTCAACTTGTGGATCCAAGTTCTTATCCGACAAGGAGGATGCATATACCATCACCGCAAGTTTCAGGGAGACATTCACCAAGCATGGCTCATGTAGAAAGTCATGAACGTGTTCCTGCCAAAGATGAAGATCTCAGAAAGGCTGTCATGGAGATGAGAGAGATGATGAAGATCTTGATGGAAAGGAACATATTGTCGCAGGGTGAAGGCCCCAACCCTTCAATGCATAAGGGAGGCAGTGGTGACAAAACTCCAGATGGAAATGGAGGGAATGGTGCTTCTCCACCACCCTCTCCTCCATAATCATCGTCTTCTTCTTCTTCTACCAGTTCGAGACCTCTTCAGAATTATCCAAAGGGGCATGGTAAAACTCCTTCACAAATTCCTTCATTAAAGCTTGATATAAAATTTGAATTGCCAATATACAATGGAGAAGTTAATGC
>ML781464.1:335395-406987 GCA_009831015.1 Picea engelmannii | reverse complement strand
GATGGGTATTAGGGAATTGAGAGTGATGTGACGGGGGGGAGGGGCCATAAGAGATTCCGACTTCACGTGGTTGGCCCTGTTCAGTAGAGAATAATTTATTGGAGCCGTTTAATCTTGGAGAAAACATCCCTCGATCCAACAGAGAAACAACAAAATCAATGTTGACTTTGTTGTTGCTACTTCAAATCAAGGGAGGCAGTTTGATCAAATATTAGACGCGTGGCTCCAATAAATTATTCTCGAAACCAAGAGGAGCTCATTCATGTATGTTCTAACACTCTCGTAAAAATGCATCTTAGAGTAAATAATGCGCTACAAATATTACTTGTATTGATTTTTTAGATATTTATGGAGGTTGAATAATTTTGGCAGGTACTTTAAGATCTTTCTTCATCAATTGAGGGAAGCTCAATACTAACATAGGGCCATACAACTGAAGAGAAACACGCGGAGCCAACTATTCCAACTGTATTGTCGACCAGTTCATCAGATCAGGTGTGATTTCTCCTTTCATCATATAAGTTTATATAGACATCAATTCTAGTTATTTTAATTTAGATATGTTTATTTATTTTATCATATATGTTGATCTTGTGAACAGAAAAATAAAAAAGGAATTACTTGTTTCTATTTTTTCCTATTTCTAATTACAATTTTCCTATAACTTTGGCCAAGGGTACGCTACTCTAGGAATCCTCCTCACACCTTCTTTTGATGATTCTTCTTTCTATTCTTAGCCTATACCAAACATCACTAAACAACAAAATGACTCGAATCATACTGATCTCTCTATTACTAAGCTCTTGTTATGGAAACTATGTGATATGACACTCAAAGTGTAACTCGTATCTACAGGTTATCGAACTCACTATGAAGCTTATGTATGATTAGAGTGGTATCATTCTTAGGAAGATATAGTATGAAGATTAATACTATCTGGATTATTACCTGTATTATACCAATATTATTGAGGCAATGACATCAATGAATATGGGAAAGGTGATTGCCTTGTTTCTCTAATAAGTTGCCATTACATGTTACCAGTCGTATTGTTTTCTCATATTCATGCCTATTCAACATTAAACCTACTACTGGAACCAGTGTAATTTGGTAGTAGAGGTTATACAACCATTGCATGAATGATTTCCATTTAATTGATGCTCATATGATCTAATAACATGGACTAGTAATACTTGTATAGCCTTATTTACTCCTATTGTGTGATGTATGTACCCGATGAGTTCAATAAATATGGAATAAAGGGGAATTAGTTTTATTTCTGCATCTGTTTTATATTATTTCTATGTGATCCTCTTTTTTCTAACAAGAAACACCAAACCATAAAGGTAAGCAATAATCTCATTAAAAGATAAGGGATAAGTGGTGGATAAAAAGGACCTAGTAGTGAAGGTCACAATTACATGAGGGGATGGTCACTAGGAAAATAAGTACTCCCCAAAACTACCTCTGTGTGCACATGTGCAATGTTACTAAAGTCTAGTGAAGCTTATTTACATGTATAAGTTCCCCACAAATGATGTTATAATGATCATCATTACATGGGGAGGTAAAACATGGTGTTTCACTACTTTGTCAAACTCATGATGCACCTCAAGAATGCAGAAATTTTAAACATGACATTATTCTTGTAGTGTGATGATTGAGGAAAATAAAGGTAGAGGGTAAGTGAGAACTATAATGTGAATTCACCTACAGGAACACTGAAACAATTAATTTCCAAATCCTAAAAAACAAAGCATGAAATGAATTTTGTTTCAACAATTGAGATAGATTTAGCATAAGAAAAAAATGGGATGAAGACCATATCCAATACAATACCAATACAATACCATACCATACCATACCAATACCAATACCATAGCCAAAAACGCTCGACAAAGTGTTCTTGAAAATCAACCTCATCTTCAGAAATCACACTATGCTTCATTGACCAAAACCCTAGTTCCGAAGATACTCCAACAAATGGTTTTCCGGTTGATAGAATGATAGCGTAAGGGACCCATTAGATGAAAATCGGTGGCCTTAATCCAATGCAATTGACGGTTAGTGCATCTGAGTCCTGTTTTGATTTTTATCGTGAGTTGCAACTCGCCTCCTCAAGCCATTTAGGGACATGTGGTCAATTTGATCCCGGGGCATAAAATCCAAATCGAGTAGCATAATAGACTTTCGTAAGCTCCCGCAAGTCTATTTGGCCACATACCACATGACTACACTATCCAAAAAAACCTGACTACATACCACATGACTACATACCACATGACTACACTATCCTAATGTTCGGGATACTCCAATAAATTGTTTTCCGGTCGATGGAATGATAGCGTAGGAGCCCCAATAGATGAAACCTGGTGCTTCGGATCCAATGCAATTGAATTTTCATGCATCCGAGTCTCAGTTTGAGTTTTATTGATAGTTGCAACTCGCCTCCTCAAGCCATTCAAGGACATGTGGCCAATTTGGTCCGAGGGCATAAAATCCAAACCGAGAAGCATAATGTTGTTTCGTAATCTCCCGCGTGTATGTTTGGCCAAGGCCCATGCGACTATACTAGAAAAAAATGCTCAACAGAGTGTTCTTGAAAATTGAGCTCATCTTCAAAAATTGCAGTATGCCTCATTAACCAAAACCCCAGTGACAGAGAGACTCCAACAAATGGATTTTTGGTCGACGAAATGATAGCTTAGGGCCCCACTAGCTGAAACCCAATGCTCGTAATCCAATGCAACTGACGGTTCGTGCATCTGAGTCCCGGTTTCAGTTTTATTGCGAGTTGCAACTCACCTCCTCAAGCCATTTAGGGACATGTGGTCAATTTGGTCTAGGCGCATAAAATCCAAATCGATTAGCATAACAAACTTCTGTAAGCTCCTGCAATTCTATTTGACCAAGGCCACATGACTACACTAGCCAAAAAGACCCGAAACAATGTTCTTTAAAATCGACCTCCTCTTCATAAATTGCATTATGCCTCATTGACCAAAACCCTAATGTTGGATATACTCCAACAAATTGTTTTCCGGTCAATGGAATAATAGCATAGGAGCCCCAATAGCTGAAACCTGGTGCTCTAGATCCAATGAAACTAACGGTTCGTGCATCCGAGTCCCAATTTGAGTTTTATTGATAGTTGCAACTTGCCTCCTCAAGTCATTCAAGGACATGTGGCCAATTTGGTCTGAGGGCATAAAATCCAAGCCGAGCATCATAATGTTGTTCTGTAAGCTCCCACATGTATGTTTTGCTAAGGCACATGTGAATACACTAGCAAAAAATGCACGACAGAGTGTTCTTGAAAATCGAGCTCATCTTCAAAAATTGCACTATGCCTCATTGACCAAAACCCTAGTGACAGAGATACTCCAACAAATGGATTTTCGCTCAACGGAATGATAGCTTAGGGGCCCCACTAGCTGAAACCTAGTGATCCTAATCCAATGCAACTGATGATTCATGCATCTGAGTCTCGGTTTGATTTTTATCGTGAGTTGCAACTTGCCTCCTCAAGCCATTTAGGGACATGTGGTTAATTTAGTCTGGGGGCATAAAATCCAAACTGAGTAGAATAACAGACTTTCGTAAGCTCTTGCAAGTCTATTTGGCCAAGGCCCATGTGACTACACTAGCCAAAAATACCCGACACAGTGTTCTTTAAAATCGACCTCCTCTTCAGAAATTGCACTATGCCTCATTGACCAAAATCCTAGTGTTGGAGATACTCCAACAAATTGTTTTCTTGTTGATGGAATGATAGCATAGGAGCTCTAATAGCTGAAACCTGGTGCTCTAGATCCAATGCAAGTGACATTTCATGCATTCGAGTCTCGGTTTGAGTTTTATCGATAGTTGCAACTCGCCTCCTCAAGCCATTCAAGGACATGTGGCCAATTTGGTCTAAGGGCATAAAATCTAAGATGAGAAGCATAATGTTGTTATGTAAGCTCTCGCATGTATGTCAAGCTAAGGCCCACGCGAATACACTAAAAATAAATGCTCGACAAAGTGTTCTTGAAAATCGAGTTCATCTTCAAAAATTTCACTATGCCTCATTGAAAAAAACCCTAGTGTCGGAGATACTCCAAAAAATGGTTTTTCGGTCAACGGAATGATAGTGTAGGGGCCCCACTAGATGAAACTCAATGCTCTTAATCCAATGCAACTGACGGGTCGCACATCTGAGTCTCGGTTTGAGGTTTATCGTGAGTTGCAACTCATCTCCTCAAGCCATTTGGGGACATGTGGTCAATTTGAAAATCCATTTGTTGGAGTATCTCCAACAATTGCATCGATGAAACCTAGGGAAGAGGACCAAGAGGCCAATTATATCGATTCATACAAGGATATAGGGATAATGTTGAGCCCAACCCACAATGAGAATTGTTAGATGGATCACCATTGTTGATACACCAAAACTAAGACACTAAAATATAAAAGTGGTAGATAGAAAATAAAAAAAAATAATCCTTTATTCCCAATCCTCATCCCACCAACCCCTCTCTTCCCTCTCCTCCTCTCAAGATCCATAAATTAACTTGTGTTGAAATGGAAAATTTTTAACTTAAATGTATATACTACAATTTTGATGAAAAATATTTTCTTGGGAACAAATGGGAGTAGAAAATATTTATGGTCACTTCCAAGGATATTTCAGAAGATGATAATGATGTTATCCCTAAAGAACCTTTTCCTCAACTAGTTGATGACACTTCCCTCTGATCAACTAGATGTGGAACCCCAAATATCCCTACATGCAATGAAGGATTAGGCACATCTTAAGATTCTTAAATGTTTACGAGGTTTCCTCAGTCTAATAGGGTATTATATAATTTTTTTCAAGAACTATGGAAAAATTGTTGTTCCTCTCACTTCCTTACTTAAGAAAAGTGTTTTTGGTTGGATTGAAGCAGTAGATCAAGCCTTCCAGGATTTGAAGGATGTTATCTGTACAACCCCAGTACTTGATCTTCCTAACTTCATGAAGACTTTTTTTTTGGAATGTGATTACTTGGGAAAAGGCATGGGCACAATTCTCATGCGAGAAGGAAGACCGTTGGCATTTACCAACAAATAAATTTATCAGTGACTCTTGGGAAAATAGGTTTTTTTAGTGAGGTTTAGAGAAGAAAGATAAGTAATGTGATTAGTTCTAACTTTAGCATCCTTTTTAGTGTATTTTTTTTTCATTGAGTGGCATTTCTTATGTTAAAGTTGACACAAAACATTATTTTGTATTTAGGACCATATTTTGCTTCCTTTTTGGAGATTTAGTGCCAATTTTAGTGTCAAAGTGTAATTTGCATAATTTTAGCAACAAATTCAATGCCCAAATTAGCGTCCTTAAGGTGTGTGCATTAGAAATTGCATTGGATTTTAGAGGGCATGTCATAATGGAAATAGTTGTAGTGCTAAATTTAGCATTGTCATTGTATTTTTCAACATGTTTGGCAACATATATAGGGTATATGATTCCAACTGATAACATACATTTGATACTTTCTGAACAATTTCTTTATATTTGTGGGACAAATTATATGGTCTCTTATTTATGGTTTTTTCTCTGGGTATTAGATAGATTTTCATTTCACCCATTTCTTTAACCAACCCTTCCAAATCCTTATAGTCTGTGTGTTAGCACTCTGTAATTTCTCAGGCTGAGGAAGAAATTGACAGAGGTAACCAAAAAATTCTTTGGAGTAAAGGATCTAGCCCTCCTAGACCTAGAGAGGGATCTATCTATAATATTTAGCTTTGTTTGTTTGGAATGTTAGGCTAGTTATGATATTACAGGGTTTATATTGATTGATTGATGGTTTGTTGGATGTTGGCTTTAGGTTTGGGCTTCAAAGATCATACTTGCAAAGATATAATGGGGCAAGATAGGTTCACACTTTAGAACTTTGGGTTTGTCATTGTGTATATGGGAGATAGAGATGGTTCCAAAACGAGCATGGTCTCATGAATTTGTTTATAATAGAAGAAAATGAACATAAATGTGAAGCTTCTCCAAAACAAAGCATTGAAGTAATGAATTATGTTTATCACCTAAGAAATTAATCACATGAAACATGGAAATGTAATGGAAAGGCACAATACATCTACCATATGTGACCATTACCTAGCATAATTACACCTCTCTGTCATCATTACATCAGTAAAAGTCATTAATTACATAAAAAAAGATCAGAAAATTCAAACTGTTGAAGATAACATGCCTTTTGGAAAAAGCACAGCGTGTGAAGAAAAACCGCAACGTGGGATTGTAGGCCACTTTTGGAGGCCTTTATGAACTCCAAATTGGGCTCCTGATAGTGCATTGAAAATTTATCTTTGTTTCCTACACAATGGAACCATCAAGCACTGAAAATGATCAATTATAGCCCCTCAAAAATCAATTCTCCCAAGACTACTCCAAAAGCGCAGCATGGGGGTGCAAAAGCACAACGTACTCTTGAAAGTGACTTTTGGAGGGGTTCCCATGCTCCAAATTTGGATATTCATATCTCATTGGACGTATGTGGATGTCTAGTTGGCATTTGACTCATCAAGGAAGTCATTCAGACACTTCATGATAGATAACAATGCATTTTCCCAAGAGTACTCCATAAGTGCAGCAAGTCTCCCATAGCAACTATATTTTGGGCATTTCTCTCAAATAATAACACTTGTGTATAAACTGAAGGAGGTTTTTGTTCCTTGTTCCATTATTGATAAAATTGTCTTTCACGTTTTCCAAATTCATCTTCCTTATTTCATAAACAACTTTTTAAGTAAGATTGTCCCTATGTGTGGCAAATGATTTGTCTCTTGAATGATCTCTTGAGAAATGGTGAAGACATGTTGTCATGTGATGAAGTGGGCTCATAAATGATTATATGACCTCAATTTTTATAGGGCTTATTATTTCCTTCCATGAGTAGAAATGGGCAAGCAAACCCTAGTGGAAAAGAAGAGAGAAAAAAAAAATCTAGGGGGAAGGGGATAAGAATTTGGTAACTTTAGAGGATAGAATGAGGTGGTTAGGGAGTAGGTATGAGTGTAGGAAACATTTAGGAGGTGGGAAGGGATTTTAGGGACCTTAGGGAAGTGCATGGAGGTTTAAAGGATGAGGTAATAGGGCTAGGGACTTTTTACACAGGCCTATACTCTGGGCTTCCCAAAAACGCAACGACTGGAGGGAAAACACGATTTTTTTGAAAATGTATGGCCCTAAACTTATGAGGAAATGGTTGATGATGAGTGAGATATTATTTAGAAATGAAATGAATGACATAAATAAACAATTATGGTATTTTATATCTTGTGAAGTTGATTTCTTTTCATAGTAGTGCGGTGGCCCACATTACACCTTTCTCACTTTTGCTTTGGAAACCTTGTGAAGTATAATAAAATTGAGAGACAAGTGATGTAAATATCCATAGCACATGAATATCATTTATTTTACGACATCTTGAGGAGAGGTTCTGAGAGCCTTTTGTCAACTTTGCATTTTCACTATGCGCCATGAGAAATTTTCTTTAGGGTCTTTTTGAAAATATTTTTGCAAGAAAAACATCCTTTTCAACCGACAATTTATCATATAGATATCAACTAGCATCTTGATTACCCTATAAACTTATAGGGTCCTAACACCCTAGAAAAGATGTATCAATACTCCTTTAGAAGGTCAAATATCCTCATGGTTTGCTACTTAGTCCAATAGTCACCAATGCGAGCCATTTTTGGTCAACCATCATTTGATGTGTCGACTTCTTTAAAGTTTATTTCTACATCCATCCATTTTGGTGGCTTAGATTCATCTAATTTACACTCTGCTTGATGGAATTCGTTGTAAGCATCTAGGAATTTGACTTGGTCTGAGGATTCATGGTTATCATGCTTTAACAACTTCAATATATATTTTACTTGTTTGGCTATCTCTCGATAGGCCTTTCTCCATCTGGATATTTTTCTAAGAAAAAATTCATTTTCCATGTCAATTTGACATGCGGTATGAATCCTTTAATTATGGCATGCTATGAAATTACAAGTCGAGGTCGACCCTATGTCAACCTGCACTTTCCCTTTTTGTCTATTTTATTTTGGTTCGTTGTTGTTTAATGCAATCTCTTATTTCTTTGATTGCGTCAGTCAAGTTGGTTTCTGTAGGGTTAAAAGGAAAATATTTGATAAAGTTTTCTCTAAAGTCCTTCTAGGTGAAGATTTCTCTATGTGTTTCTTCTATTTTATACCATTTATAAGGCAGATCATCCAATGTATTAGAAAACAAATGAGGCCAAACCTTTTTTCCTTGTACCAATTTTTTCTCCATTCTCTCTCAAAGTCTTTGACATGGGTGAGAGGATCGGATCCTAGTTTAAAGTTGGGAATATTTGTTGTGGTTGATAACTTCTTCCCCCTGAAATGTTTGGTGAAGTATTTAGTCGCGACAATCCATGTTTATAGTGGGGATGCATGTGCATCCCACCATCTCATAACTTATCTTCTGAATGACTACACCAAGCTTTATAATTGACCGTGATCTCCCACTATCTTAGATACATCATCAACATGCATCAATGGGGATTCTCTTTCCTTGAATCATAATGGTTTGGTTGAGGTTGACTTAAATTTGGTGGGTATTAGAGTCGGATTATGTTTTTTTTTTCCTCATATATAGAAGGTACCACATGAACTGAGAAGTGCAATTGAAACTTATCTTGAGGGATGGCTTTTATTGACCAACATTATTTGTATTTTGATTTGTAGTTTTCTATCTACCACTTTTATATTTTAGTGTCTTAGTTTTGGTGTATGACTCGATATAATTGACCTCTTGGTCCTCTTCCCAAGGTTTCGTTGACGCAATTGCCAAAGATACTCCAAAGAATGGCTTTTAGGTTGACGAAATGATAACTTAGGGGCCCCAATCCAACCGACGATTCGTGCATCTGAGTCTCGGTTTGAGTTTTATCGCGAGTTGCAACTCACCTCCTCTATCAATTTAGGGACATGTAGTCAATTTGGTCCGGGGGAATAAAATAAAAACCGAGTAGCATAACATACTTTCATAAGATACCACAAGTTAATTTTGCCAAGGACCACGTGACTACACTAGAAAAAAATACCCGACACAATCTTCTTTAAAATCAACCTCCTCTTCAGAAATTGCACTATGCCTCATTGACCAGAATCCTAGTGTTGGAGATACTCCAAAAAATTGTTTTCTGATCAATGGAATGATAGTGTAGGATCCCTTATAGATGAAACCCGGTGCTCTACATCCAATGCAACTGACGGTTCATGCATTCGAGTCCTGGTTTGAGTTTTATCGATAGTTGCAACTCACCTCCTCAAGCCATTCAAGGACATGTGGCCAATTTGGTCCGAGAGCATAAAATCCAAACCGAGCTGCATAATGTTGTTACGTAAGCTCCCACATGTATGTTTGGCCAAGTCCCATGCGACTACACTAGAAAAAAATGCTCGACATAGTGTTCTTGAAAATCGCGGTCATCTTCAGAAATTGCACTATGCCTCATTGACCAAAAACCTAGTGACAAAGATACTCCAACAAATGTTTTTTCTGTTGACACAATGATAGCTTAGGGGCCCCACTAGCTGAAACACAGTTCTCTTAATCCAATGCAACTAACGCTTCATGCATCTGAGTCTCAGTTTGAGTTTTATCCCCAGTTTCAACTCACCTCCTCAAGCCATTTAAGGACATGTGGTCAATTTGGTACAGGGGCATAAAATCCAAATCGAGTATCATAACAAACTTTTGTAAGCTCCTGCAAGTCTATTTGGCCAAGGCCCATGTGACTACACTAGCTAAAAAGACCCAACACATTGTTCTTTAAATTCGACCTCCTCTTCAGAAATTGCACTATGCCTCATTGACCAAAATCCTAGTGTTGGAGATACTCCAACAAATTGTTTTTTGGTCGATGGAATGATAGAGTAGGAGCCCCAATAATTGAAGCTTGGTGCTCCGGATCCAATGCAACTAAGGGTTCGTGCATCCAAGTCCGTGTTTGTTTTTTATCGATAGTTGCAACTCGCCTCCTCAATCCATTCAAGGACATGTGGCCAATTCGGTATGAGGGCATAAAATCCAAACCGAGCAGTATAATGTTGTTTTGTAAGCTCCCACATATATGTTTGGCCAAGGCCCATGTGACTACACTAGAAAAAAAAGCTCGACATAGTGTTCTTGAAAATTGATCTCATCTTCAGAAATTTCACTATGTCTCATTGACCAAAACCCTAGTGACAAAGATACTCCAACAAAGGGATTCACGGTCGACATAATGATAGATTAGTGCCCCACTATATGAAACCCAGTTCTCTTAATACAATGCAACTAACAGTTCGTGCATCTGAGTCTCGTTTTGAGTTTTATCGCAATATGCAACTCACCTCCTCAAGCCATTTAGGGACATGTGGTCAATTTAGCATGGGGGCATAAAATCCAAACTGAGTAGCATAACATAATTTCAGAAGCTCCCACAAGTCTAATTGGACAAGGCCCACATGACTACACTAGCCAAAAATACCTTTCACAATGTTCTTTAAAATCGACCTCCTCTTCAGAAATTGCACTATGCCTCATTGGCCAAAATCCTAGTGTTGGAGATACTCCAACAAATTTTTTTCCGATTGATGGAATGATAGAGTAGGAGCCCCAATATCTTAAACATGGTGCGCTATATCCAATGCAACTGACAGTTCGTGCATCCGAGTACCGGTTTGAGTTTTATCAATAGTTGCAGCTCACGTCCTGAAGCCATTCAAAGACATGTGGCCAATTTGGTCTGAGGGCATAAAATCCAAACTGAGCAGCATAATGTTGTTTCGTAAGCTCCCACATGTATGTTTGGCCAAGCTCCATGCAAATACACTATCAAAAAATGCCCGATAGAGTGTTCTTGAAAATCGAGCTCATCTACAAATATTGCACAATGCCTCATTGACCAAAAACCTAGTGACGAAGATACTCCAAAAAATGGATTTTCATTTGACAGAATGATAGCTTAGGGGGCCCACTAGCTGAAAACTAGTGCTCTTAATCCAATGCAACTGATGATTTTTGCATGTGAGTCCCGGTTTGATTTTTATAGTGAGTTGCAACTCACCTCCTCAAGCCATTTAGGGACATGTGGTTAGTTTTCTCTGGGGGCATAAAATCCAAACCGAGTAGCATAATAGAATTTTGTAAGCTCTTAAATGTCTATTTGGCCAAGGCCCACGTGACTACACTAGCCAAAAATACCCAACATAGTGTTATTTAAAATAGACCTCCTCTTTAGAAATTGCACTATGCCTCATTGAA
The DNA here is from genome assembly GCA_009831015.1 of Picea engelmannii. Classification (NCBI taxonomy): domain Eukaryota; kingdom Viridiplantae; phylum Streptophyta; class Pinopsida; order Pinales; family Pinaceae; genus Picea; species Picea engelmannii. The sequence continues at coordinate 395,655 of ML781464.1, read as the reverse complement.
CAAAATCCTAGTATTGGAGATACTCCAAAAAAAAAATTCCAGTCGATGGAATGATAGCGTAGGAGCCCCGATAGTTGAAACCTAGTGCTCTGGATCCAATACAACTGACGGTTCGTGCATCCAAGTCTTGTTTTGAGTTTTATCGATAGTTGCAACTCACCTCCTCAAGTCATTCAATGACATGTGGCCAAGTTAGTCTGAGGGCATAAAATCCAAATCGAGAAGCATAATTTTTCTTTGTAAGCTCTCACATGTGTGTTTGGCCAAGGCCCATGTGACTACACTAGAAAAAATGCTCGATAGAGTGTTCTTGAAAATTGAGATGATCTTTAGAAATTGCATTATGCCTCATTGACCAAAATCCTAGTGTCGGAGATACTCCAACAAATGGTTTTTTGGTCAACGGAATGATAGTGTAGGGGCCCCACTAGCTGAAACTCAGTGCTCTTAATCCAATGCAACTGACGTTTCATGCATCTGAGTCCTAGTTTGAGTTATATCGCGAGTTGCAACTCACCTTCTCAATCCATTTAGGGACATGTGGTCAATTTGGTCCAGGGGCATAAAATTCAAACTGAATAGCATAAAAAACTTTCATAAGCTCCCACAAGTCTATTTGGCCAAGGCCCACGTGAATACAATATCCAAAAACACCTGACACAGTGTTCTTTAAAATCGGCCTCCTCTTCAGAAATTGCACTATGCCTCATTAACCAAAAACCTAGTGTTGGAGATACTACAACAAATTGTTTTTCGGTCGATGGAATGATAGCGTAGAAGCCCCAATAGCTGAAACTTGGTGCTCCATATCCAATGCAACTGACGTTTCATGCATCTGAGTCCCAGTTTAAGTTTTATCGATAGTTGCAACTCACATTCTCAAGCCATTCAAGGACATGTGGCCAATTTGGTCCGAGGGAATAAAATCCAAACTGAGCAACATAATGTAGTTTTGTAAGCACCCGCGTGTATGTTTGGCCATGGCCCATGCCACTACACTAGAAAAAAATACTCGACAAAGTGTTCTTGAAAATATTTCTCATTCTTTGATTGGAATGCAATCATTAGGTCCCCATGAAGTCTTGATATTCTTCAACAAAACACAAGTCCTAGGCATAAAATCCAACTTAATCACCATGCTTGGTGTTCTGTCTACATGTGCATATTTAATAGTTGTGGAAAAAGGTAAGCATATCCATGGAATGAAAAAAAAATTGGTTATTCCTAGACTCACCATTCCCATGAAATCACAACATCTGTCAATGAAATGTAGGCAGGCTTGCATAACTTGAACATCATCGGATTAGCAGAACCGCGCAGAAAGTCACTTCACCACGACGATGCTATATGACCATTGGAGGCATCCTGACCATTAGAATGACGCTCTGGAATAGATAGAGCCACAATTATTTCCAGAAATATCACCATTGGACCATTGATACCGCGCCATAATGGATGGAATCGAATTGATTGAGGCATTCCTACCCATTGGAGGAATTTGTTACGACATTGCTTATTTATTCCGTCGAATGTTTCACCGCGACCACTTTTTGCAAAAAAAGATATCTGAGCTTAAAAAGACATGATTTCATACCACATTGTACTGTCTAGAGCTCACCATAGGTTCAATTACCTTGAGTGTCGATTCACCTACCCGAGTTATTTGATTACAAGTGTGCATGTTGGGCGGCCTTAGCGCAGTAGAGAAATATGTAGAAGAGATATTCATAGACCTTATGACTAATAAAGTCATGTCTACGGGAGTATAGACATCATCAACGGGAGGATTGCAAGAATCCCCCTCGACTGAACGTCGATCTGTGCCATCCTGAACCACAACGGAGAAGAGAATCAATCACCACGACGATCTCGTGAACGCAAAGTAGATCCCGTCGATCTTTCTCAACTACATCCCACCCTTGGCTGGTGTGGTTAGTCATGATAGCGTCTTGTGGGATTTTGAGTTCACACTCATTACCGCGTACCTCCCGAAGGGGATACGTGTAGTGGGACCGCAGTTGGGACTGATCCCACCTCTCAAGATAAGAAATTTCAACCTCGGTGATAGGAAGAATTATGGGATGCTCGCACCACATCACTACCTGATGAAGACGACTATGAAGAACCCCAATATAGATCCCTAGTCATGGATCAAGGAGATTGTGAGATCGAAGATCTTGAACTTCATGAAGACCCCCCACTTGGGAAGGCATCAGGAGGTTAATGCATGCATTTCTCCTCCTGTTTTGCTACCATGGTGAGTATCTTTGGTTGGATAGGTGCATCACTGTGGATCTGGTGATGATCCACCTAATCACCAGACTAAGAATGCAAGGACTAGACCCTCACCAAATTCTACCCAAAAAAGACATTAGATCACTCCTTGGCCCAACGCATCAAGGAGGCGTATGGCGATGTGGAAAAAGTGAAGCGAGGCTACAAGGTAGCCTCCATCTAGGATGGCACAATGCACCTAGCTTGTCATATGATAGAGGGAAAGATCATAATAAAGAACCTCCCTATGCAAGTAACAGGATTCGTAGTCAACCGTATGGAGAAGTACATCGAAGGAATGCAGATGAACTGGCCGAGCTACCTCGTCAATGAATTGGAGAAGGACTGTCGCGAAGCACAGGACCAAGGCTATGAATTTCACTTCAATCGGTTATTGATTCTCATTGAATTTGTTTCTTGGGAGATGTCAGAGGTAGAGACATTCCTGGAAGTCAATCTATTTGATCCAGGTGGATATCGGTGGTCACCCACCTTTTTCGACTAGCTCAAAACAATTTTCTCGCAATTTTGGCAATTTACTATTTTTAGCAGGTTTTAACTTCCAGGGTCATTTTGAGGGCCTAAATGAAGGTTTTTCAAGATCGAGGTTATCAATGATAACTAAAGGCATGATTGAGCCCTCAAAATGAATCTCCTCAATGATACTTTTCCAATGAGCTATCATATGTCTAAAACGAAGATCGTATGCAAAAGTTATGACCCCAGAAAGTTGATGTACTAACTTACCCAAACGGGGCCCACATGAATTTTGGTGCTTCATCTCCTAGGGTTAGGGTTTTCAGATGTCTAGGGTTTTTGGCATTCTGGTTTATTGTAAAAAGGCCTTTAGAGCCTCATTGTAATCATCTTCTTGCAAATGCGAGTAGCCATCACATCTCTTCTCAGAGATAAGCTGCCACCATTCTAGCGAGTCTTTCACTCTATATTTTTACAGTCTCTGTACATTTCTTTCATTAATATAAATCGTGTATTATTGTATGTCTATGTTTATGGTTGCATCTCTGATATATTTCTGTTATATTATTGGATATATGCGATATCTCTGTGCATTTCTTTATTATATCTATGCTCTCATTTTGTGCCGAAAATAATTTGGATCACCATTAGATCCATTGGCCACGAGGTTCACCACCTTGTGGTATACGGGAAACATGGCGAAGCAGTGGAAATAAAATGCGATGTTCCACGCATACTAGCTACAACACAAGTGTGCCATTTAATCATTCCCCCAAATGACCTCGAACACCTTGCATACATACAGGCTACTAGTGAATTTTCGCGCAGACAAACACTTCATTTACATCACTATACACAGGGACAAAAGAAAGGAGGAGTTGCAGTCCCACTACAAATTGACCGATGATGACATGGAGGAGATAACCAAGGAATGGCCAGCCAAATTCCTTATATCAGTCGAGAAGACAAAGATCTTCGACCCCGACATCATCGAAATCCATTTAGTCACCCAGACTGAGTATGACAGGCCATGCAATGCAAAGAGAAAGAATAAAAAGGAGGAAGTGCAGGACATATAAAGTGAGGAAAAGAACATCGCATCAAAGAAAACTGCGTTTGACTCACCTACAGGAGGAGGAGGCAATGAAGTAAACCAAGAGGAGGAAGGGGAAGAAGACAAGAAATATAAGGGTGAATTAACATCGACGAAGGATCCCCTTATAGATGATGAAATGTCCAAGAAAAGAAAGGATTCTCTGTAGAAAAATTCAGCACAGAAGAAATCCCAGGCCACTAAGCCTTGGTCATAGAACGTGCTCACAGTGGATGATATCCAACTCATCATCACAATTGTCGAACATGCCAGAGAGGATATCTTGTAGAGACATGAGGCTAAGAAAGAAACAATGTATGATAGGATTGAGAAGGAACTGAAAGCCATCCAACAATCCATCCAGGCAATCTGCGCAGTGTCTATTGCGCCATCCTCAGTAGAAAGTATAGAATTGGGGGATGAACCCACCCAACTACACAGATTAGCATATGCAATAGAGACTCGACTTAGTCGAGTCCAGGAAGAGAAGGAGTAGGCCACAAAGGCCTTGAGGAAAGAAAAGGAGGAGGCCTTAGAGAAACTTCGGGTTGCAAATAAAGAGAAAGATGACCTCTGGGCAAAGTTCGAAGAGGGAAAAGAAAAAATCCAGAAACAGAAAGACCAGCTGCTTGCAGATAAGACTGTGGTCAAAGAGGCACTGACTAGAGAACTTCACTCTGTACCGAGCTTGGCACAGATGGAAGAAGAGATAGTTGAGAGCCAAGTGGGGAATCTCGTTGAGGCCATTCAATAGCTTCAAGAAAGAGTAGCAGAGCTAGAAATTCAAGCAGTGCCTAGCACTCTGCAAGAAGTAAGAGATCAGAGGGAAGAAACTGTCAGGAGCGCAGTAGAAAGAATCAGGGCATTGTCCTCAGAATGCAAGAAAATAAGTGACCGAAGTGCGCAAACCTATGATCCCCTTGCATAATACCCAGAGTTGAGGATATTGGAGGCACAAATCTAGGAGGTGAAGCAGTAGGCATCGAATGTGAAAGTGCAGCTAAAGCGGCTTATGGTCGTGGATAATATGAAAAGGTCGCAGGAGCAGCGCATTGTTCAGAAGCAAGTCACTTATATCCATAGCAGAGTTATGAGGGTGACACAGAGACTCCAGCCAGTTTAGGATGAATCCTGCACACTTTTTTAAGAGATCAAGGGACAAGGATCATAAATGGAATAGGTGGTCATAACCATGGAGCAATGCCTGGAAGGTCCTATCACCGAGCAAGTAATTTAGGAGTTCGTTGAGCAGGAGGATCCAGCGAAGTAGCAAGTCAAGGAAGCTCGAGCTAAGCTTGAGGCCTTCGAAGTAATGTTTCCCAAATCAGAGTGACTTGGGACGAGTCACAGGTGAGTGTTGGGGGCTTTATGGCCCTTGACCAGGTTTGGAGGAAACGCTCGTCATGTTTGACCATTTTTGGGAATTCGACAGGCTGGTCGAAGAAAGAGCACCCAGGCGAAGCAGAGATGGCGGGATCTCGCCCATTTTCAGTATTTTTAGGATTTTAGGGTTTATGTAATGGGTATGAGATATCGTCCCATTGCTTAACCCATGTCTAGGCCCTTTTTTAATGCATAAATACGTAGGTAAGTATGTAAGAAGTAGTTATAGTTACTAGAATCAGCTTAGTGCAAGTGACAGACTGTCTAATGCTTTGTGCTTGGATCCAATTCGGGGAAGGAAGATCTGGCGAGGTGCGCGCTGACCTCTTGTCCTCTATTGAGTTGGCTCTATGGCTTGATGCATGTAATAATATTGGAAGAGAATAATAAATACGAAGAAGAGTTGGTGGACGTAGCCCCACACTAGGGTGAACCACATATATCATGTGTTATTGTGCTTTGTGCAATGTGTTCATGATGTTTATGTTATATTTTCTTAGTGCACCATTATTGATTTGTGATAGGTAGATCCATTGATACTTGGTTCTTGATATATGAATAAATGCCCGATCTTCTCTGATGTTATGTGAAAAATTATTAGATGTGCTTAATCTTGATTACTATTGCATTGGTCTACACTTAGGGTTAATCTGCGATGTGAATAAGAGTATGAACTTAATGCATACTATTATCTAAGTGCCTTGTTAAGGTGTTGTAATCACATATCTGTGTCCCAGCTAGGTTGTAGACACTTGAGTCCTGCAACCCCCCCCCCGCCTCTACCTCGGGTGAGACTTCATATGCTTCGCATGTATCGTCGAAAGGGCCATTAGTTAGGGTTTTTTTGGTGCGTTGTTGAAGCTTTGAACCTTGGGTCTACCCCTATGACAACATTATGCTAGTAATAAAACCCAACTCAATCACCGTGGTCAATGTGATTCTCACATTTATGGATTAATTAGATATGGAAAATGGTAATTAGATACATGGTTATCCAATAAAAATAGGATTTGAATTTAATGTTGTTGTCGACAATGGCCTTATATAAATGTAAAGAAATTATTGTTGGTTCGAATACATTAGTAAACCATTGTTTGGAATTAAATGTAGCAAGCACTTACTCCATGGTGACTTGGTGAGGTTCCTCAACTTGTCAATGACACGAGCCTTGCTAAGAACGCCATAATCATAATCAAATAAAATATTCCAACACCATAATCAAACATAATGCATGCAACATCTTGCATCCATGGTTATTCCCTTTACATACAACAAAATAAATGTATGACTCTATAATAGAGGAGAGTCAAGGTGACATCCAACTTCTAATTGTCAAGCAGAATGAGCATTTAGAGAAAACATCGATAAACATTAATGCACAATGTTATGAATTCTATCAAAGGTTATCCTTTTGACAAGTGAATAATGTTATGAATGTTATCAATTAACATCCTTTATAGACATGGTCATTATGAATGTTATCAACGAAGATCTGATGATGAACCAATATTTTACTTATTTATATCATATTGCAATATTTATTTTCTCATGTGTGACTAAATGTTGGCACCTACTTGAAACTTGTCCTGCTTCATATGCTAGTCATGTTTGGCCTTGTATTTTTCTAGACTCTTCAATAACATATCTTTCATTATCGTACATATCGATGAATTGTTTGGAATTGATGGCCTAGAAGGAAAATATATGTCACTGTATTTGTTACTCCCTTCTTTGTGTTTGATCACTAGATGAAAGTTTTGTAGGAAACCCCTTCCAACAATAGTGTATTGTTTTGTTGGGGAATGATTTATGCCTACAAATATTTTAGACATTGGCAATTGATATGAATTATTATTTCGTTGCCCATGATATCATGCTTCCATTTCTTAACCACTTGCACCAATTCCCAAATTCCTTTGTCATAAGTGCAATAATTCAAAGTCTAATCTTAGACCTTTTGTTGATTGATAACATATTGATTTTCCTCTTTTCAACATGGTTCCTATTGCGGAGGGTGATGCATCAACTTATCTCAAATGGTTGTCTCAAGTTTTGAAGTTGAAATATCGGTGCATTGTCGATTTTATGATTCAACTTGTCAAAACAATATTGGTGTGCTTCTTCCCAAGGGAAAGCATGTACTTTTTAGGTCAACGCATGGAGTGGGGTTTCTATTTTGGAGAAATAAGCAACAAACTTCCTCATTTACTGGGTTTCCCAACAAATCTTCCTACTTCATGCACATTCCTTTGTGTAGGCCATATATTATTGCGTCTACTTTCCTTTGATTAATATCGAGTTCACACCCTCCCACTACATAATCCAAATAGATTGAGGCCTTAGACAAATTCATATTTATTCCAATTCATCAAAAGTTGATTTTTTTTTAGAGTTTCAAGCACTTGCTACAAATGAAACATTTTCTCATCCCAAGAGTTTCACTAAAAACAAGATTGTCATCCAAGTACACTATGGAAAAAGAATCAATGAAAGTGCATAAGACATTATTCATTACGCACATTAAAGTAGCCAATGCATTGCACAACATGAATTGTAGCACCAACCATTCATAGAGTCTGATGCTCAATAAGAACAAAATTCTTCATCATCCACAAGTATCACCAAGTATCCTTTTCTTAAGCACTTTAACTATGTAAGGTTCCAAAACAATCCTCAAAATCTCATTTTTTAATCCTCCTCGGGTTTCAAAATTATAATAATAAAACTTAGACTCAATTCAATATAATATGGAAATATCTCTTGGACTACTTCCCAAACCATATAGCCATGGGCTACTTCCCAAACCCTATAACCATGGGCTACTTCAATAAGGAAAACTGATTGTCTGCATTTAGAGAACTCCCATACTCCTCTATATTTTCACAAGCAAATATATCTCCAAGAACAATTTGTCTTTCACCCTGAAAAACACATTCAACAGTTAATAAAAATTCATAAAACATATTATATTTCTCATATCTTTTCTTGTTAACTCTGCTCAAAATTTCCTTGATTTTTCATCCTTTTGATGTGAATATGACATGTCAATATTGTCATATCCTCCTTCATGTTGTCTTGTCTTGGAAACTCTTCTTTGTCTTCACATTGTTATGAATGTTGTCTAATTTCTAAATTTTGTTCTTTGTTCTTCTCTTTGGCCTTCCTTCCTTTCATATTTATTTTCATTATTCCATCTTTTTTCTTACAAATTTGTAAGCCACTAAGTTGCTTTTTCCATTCCTCATGTTTTTCAATCAAAATCTTCCAACTTCTCATTTTAGAAGATAAATTTCTCTTTGTTTATGTACAAGAAACAAAATCACCATATATAAGAGAGTTTCCATTCAACTATAAAGTCCCTTTTACAACAATAAAAATTATTGTTACCACCATGAATATCACATTCCATCGAACCCCTTTTCTTCTTACTACAAATGCATATAAGTTCACTACAACATATTTTCCTTCATCCTCTGAGATTTCCTATCTCTTTTCAGTTTGCTGATCACATCTACCATTTCTCTTTTTGCAATGTGTACAAATAAACTTATCTTCAATTTTATGTTGTACATCAGCCTCTTCCAACTTATCCTTAGGTTCTTGACTGACCTCTTTTCCTTTCCACTTCACAGTCTTTACTAGACTAGTTATACCTCCTTGGACTGAATTCTCCTTATGAATCTATGCTCCACCATATTCCATAATGAAACCTTTACTAAGAGTCATTTCCATTAGTGCTCGTTTATGTCCTTTCAAGAAAGTTTCCTTCCCATTAACTATCAATATAGGTTCATAATCACTGAATAAAATTTGAAGAGATAGTCCCATTACCTCAAGTGTTTGCACTGTATATATACCCTTGTTTGATCCTGACATAAGGCTATCTTCATGCCTCTTTTCTATTCCTTCTTTTGCAATCTGCAATTTCCTTTTGTCTTCAGACTGTTTGCCATCTTTTTTCCAAGTCTTTATAGATTTATCATCTTCAACTTCCATAGTAGTCTTCAATAATTGTCCATCTTCAGTGTCTTTGAACACATATTGAATTAAGAATTGTTATATTACATATATCTCTTCTAACATCTTACATATGGATTAGGGTTTCATGTGGAGTTCTCACCTTATTTCTACATGGATTTCAAGCATACTTATTGAGCTTGTGATGGATCGCCCTAGGGTTTCATGGTTGATTTGGCAGGGTTTTGGCACTTATTGTCGTTTATTCATGATCTATGAGGAGTTCTACACAATATTTGAAAATTTAGTCAATCAAATTCTTGAGGACATTAGCTTAAAGGATGGTGTCATCATCCTTCTTCAATACACAAAATCCTTTGGGGGGCAATTTGGATTTATGTTAGGGGACAAGTCCCCAAAGATCCTTATAGAAGAAAAAGAGAATGCTTATAATATTGAAGAGAAACTTCTAGCTTCTCAAAACTTTACCAAGCCGAAAAATTTACATAATGTTGAACCTGATTAAAATTCTATGATAGTTTTGGCCCAAAGACTTGAGAAAATAGTAACCGGCTTCTCATAGAATCAAAGTCTCACAACGATATTTTATCCTATAAATCAAAGCTTTGATTTGAATATACTTTCAAAGGAAAATGATCAGGATTTTCATATATATATATGCATGTGACAATGACCCTTTAGATGTTTAAAGGGTTGACTTAAAGAAGGGGAAAGAAACAAAAAATTTGAATGTTGGGTCGACCTTTAATGATTACCTAAGTTTGGTTCAAATTGAAGTTCTAGTTTTGAATTGGAAGATAAATTTAGGGCCAACCCCTTGAGGAAGGTTATGTTCTTGTGTTGAATCTCTTACGCCCATGTGTAAATGGATAATGGTTATTTGTTTGCTTAACTAGTAAAGAAGGTAATTCCTTGGACGGTTTTGTGGGCTCTTGATTGTGATACGATGTTATATCATTTTGAAGACCACATTCCCACATATGAAGGAAGATGTTGGGTATTTCTTACATGCCTGGTGAAGGAAAGCCTAGCCCACTTAAAGAACAGTTGAATATTGTATATCTGATTTTGAGCAGAAAAGACAACATTGAAGGACCTTTGGAGGCTAGAAGTTGCACCAAAGCCCCTCTTTTCCCCTCTTTTGAGAGAAAATTGTTGAAGCATCTTGTGTTATACTTAGGCAGATTTTTTGGATATTGATCTAGTGGATGTTTTATCTTTATTTTTGGTGGATGTTTCATGAAAATGGCTTTTCTTAATGCTATGTGCCTTATCTTAAGAGTTTTCATTATGTTGCATGTGATGTTTCTTGGGATAGCTTGGTGAATGCTCTATTAGAGTAATAGTTTCATGTTAAAATTGTCTCCTTGAACAATCTTGAAACCCTAAGGAAGGATTGAGAGTGATCATCCCCTTCCCTTGTTTTATCCATCTTAATTGATTGAAGCATTCAAGGTTTTCCTTAATGGTTAGGAGTGACTATCCCCTTAAGGATTTTCTTGGCTAGGGTTTATTTCTAGGGGTTAGAAGTGGCTATCCCTCTAGGGTTTAAAACATAGTTGTCTTGATATTGTGCTAGTATCTCTTGAAGGGATAGGATGAAACCTAGTGTTTATGAGGGGATAAACTCTAGGGTTTTCTCTCCTAGGAGGTTGGCCTAGGATTATGAGGTGATAATCCTATGATAGACTTTCAAGTCTTATTTTTCCCTCGGTCTCCATTGAAGCGCTACATTAAATCCATATGCCCAATGAAAAGACATTGATCTTGAGACCTCCAAGTACTTTCTTCAATAGTCTAAAGCTACCCAAACACATTTTTCTCAGACTTCACTCTCCACATTGAGATTTCTTTCCGTAATTCCTCACAATCTTAATTGAGGGAAACCCCCTTCAGTCGGAGGAAAGCTGGCTTGAGGTGAAAGAGGTTTGGTGAGGTGACAGGGGCCTTCCCTCTAAGTTATGCATGATTGCACTTGATATTTTAGACTTTATCTCAACAATTGTGAGTTTGTGTGATAACACACCAGAGACATATCCTATTGATCCTAAACCTCATTAGACAAGACCCCCTTTACCATTGGAAGTTAGTCCTCCTCCTCAACCAACCTTTCCTAAGACCAATGATATAGATTGAAATATTGATATGGATATTATCTTAGAAAAGGTTAATGTACATGTCCCTCTCAGTATTGATATTGTATTTTTTTTTTAAATACCTCCAACACAGTCGTTATTGCGACGTCTTGGAGTGTCGCTCCAATAGAAACCACGTCAGAGTTGATACCTCTTAACGTTTCTCTTGCCACCTCCAAGACATCTCTCTTTCCACCTCCATTACATCTCTCTTGCCACCTCCAAGATGTCTCTCTTTCCACCTCCAATACGTCTCTCTTGGCACCTCCAAGACGTCGCTCTTGCCACCTCCAAGAATGTCGCTCCCATAGAAACCATGTCGGAGTTGATACCTCTTAACTTTTCTCTTTCAACCTCCAAGACATCTCTCTTTCCACCTACAATACTTCTCTCTTACCACCTCCAAGACGTCTCTCTTTCCACCTCCAAGACATCACTCTTGCCACCTCCAAGGTGTTTCTCTTTAAACCTCCAAGACGTCAGTTTTACGACAGCTATATGGGGTTTGGACAGTCAAATCCGAGATGACATGGGTCTGCATGAAATGTCTCAATAAATATGATATCTATGTTGTCAGAAACGCAACGTCGTGTGAAACGACGTTTGAGGGGATCCATTGTTTGTCATTCTCCCGACAATATAAAGTGGTAATTGCGTCAAACACATCGTCGTAATTTGACCCAAATGTACTAGTGATAAGAGACAATCAGTTGTTCTTACTTAGCTATTTTAGTAGCTTCCACCAAAATCTAGGTAAAATCCATGAGAACGTGGGAACGAATATCATCCTTGAGGCCATTGATAAAACAGTCTAAAAAAAAACATCAAACATTCCCTCTGTGTGGAAATTCAAGTGCTCAAACGAAGTTATAAATTATTCCATTGTGCCAGATTGTTTCAAGTTTTTCAAACATCCTAAATGGTGGGTGTCAGTGTCAAAGAGTTCTTAAATATTTGCAACAAATTGTGTCTAAGCCACATACCCTTGGCAGGCATTTTTTCTCCAATTCCACCATTTCCAACTTTCTTGTTCTATATGGATCAGAAAACCATATTGGAGTTTGGTGAACTCATCTATAATGACATACAAAGAGAAATAGTGTTCCAATTGATTTACCCAACCGATGGGATCCAAGCCATAAAATTTGTTCACATCCACTTGAGGAAGGCGTAGGTCATGCTAAAAGTGATGGGACTAAAAAGGTTGGGGATTGGAGGAAGTATTACCTTCGAGGTGAAAAGGTTGGTCAGATGAGGTAACATCTATAGTAATATTCAACTTGGAATAGATCTGGGTAGCGAAGGATTTAAATATGGGAAGAGAGGTCCTATTTCAGAGTTTCCATTTTTTCACCTATGGTGTAATGAATTTTGTTATTGACAGTGGTAATATTGGCACTAAGTTTATGCACTTCCTTCTGGGCCTCTAAGAAATAATATGACAAGGTATTGAGGCGGGCTTCAAGGTCTTATGTATGGGCATGAGCCATGATGAAGAGGGGAATGGAAAAGGGGTGAGTGGGACCCAATAGAAAAGGGGTTATGGGTGAAGGGTATCACGATGATCAAGGTGAAGAGGGGAATCCAATGTGATAAGTCCCAAATAAGGGGGTTGGAATGGGGTTGGGTCACAAAGGAAAAAAAATTTGAAAAATGATAGGTATTAATGCGATCATAATGGAAAGAGGGGTCCAATGGGATAAGTCTCAAATAAGGGTGAAAGAAGGTCCCAGACTCCTTTTGTTTCTTACTCCTGTGGATTTATACTCTGAACTGAATAATATTGCAATGGCGAAAGGAAAAAATTCTTAACAAGAATAAATATGTAGTAATTATGCAATCTGAATGTAGACGACAAGGTCGCACAATAATAGATCTTGTATGTTCATGTTATGTTATGTTTCCATCCCAAGGGTTAGGGTTTTCAAGGTTCCTACAGACAATATTTTTCCATGTGCTATAGATCTCTGATATACATGGTAGTTCGAACAACAGTACTCGACCCAATATCTTAGGGAACCAACTAAGGAGGCTAGACTATACCCTTACTCATATTACCTTATTATGCAAGTACTAGAGAGTATCTTCTGAATTGTTGTTCTCGTTGGAACTATCGAAGTCATGTTGTCGATCGATTCATCTTCAAAGAGCTTCAAGATATCTAGGCCAGTATGTATACATGTGTTTTTGGATACACTGCCACACTAAGGGATACCAACATGGTTTACACGGGTGGTCAACAATGTGCGCTTAAGTACCACTTGTAGTTCCTACTAGTATGCTTCCTCGACCATGGATTTATGTGTTGAACAACACATCATGGTATCTTTAAGATGTTGAAATACATCTCTACCCTAAAAAAAAAAAAATCCCACAGTTTATGCTAAGGAAAGTGCTCTGATACCACTTGTTATGTACCAAATCTATTATAATAATAGAAAAAAGAAATATTGCAGAGAATAAAAGCGGAACAACACAATAGGTGAAAATACAACACAAAACTAATACCTTTATTGATAGGAAAAAAATTTCACTTGCCTCTTTGAGGTGGCAACCTCGAGCAAAGAAATGCTCTATTACAATAATTCTCAAGACAAAACTTCTCATGCCCTCGACTCCTATTTATAATAAATCTATCTACCACAAAACAAATAATAGGAAGATATTCTAGAAGCAGAAGCTTCTATTAGGTATTCTTACATTTGACTTATTCTTTCTTATTACTAGGCCTTATTAATATCGACCTTTATTACATGGAAAATATATTATTCTACCTACATGAGGGTCGTAATAAAATATTTTTATGGCCATCTCTAAGGATGTTTCTAAAGAATAGGTCGAGGCTCCCCCTATGGCCAATTCACCTGAGCCCACTAACCATACTCCACCCTCAGACACCCTAGAAGTCAAACCAATAATTTCCCTGAATGCTCTCACTGGATTCTCTACTCTCGAAACCCTCAAGAATTGGTTACATTAAGAATAGGAAGCTCATCATCCTCATTGATAGTGGAAACTACTAAAATATTGTAACTGCAAAGAGTATTCTATTTATTTAGTGAGTCATTATTAATTAGATCAATCCCCTTTTGTGGATTGATCATGACAGGAATTGTAATTGACCAAATCCACTTTTGTGGATTGGTCAAAACCTAAATATAATATGCAAATTGATAATTCATCCCCCAGGCTAATTAAAGTGGTTTTAACAACTAAGAAGAGAAGTCAGCCCTGCCTAGTGAAGAGACACATTTCCATCACCTTCCATTTTGTATAAATAAAGGAAGTCAGTGCCTCATTTGATCACTCACTCATTTCGCTCACTCAATGTGCAAGTTTGGTAGCTGCAATTGGGAGAAGAAGGAAGAGAGAGGCACATTGCTCAGTGGGGGATATTCTCTAGTGTTTGGTTTATTGTCTTGGCATTGTATTGGCTATCTATATTAAGGAAGTGTTTGTTGGGTTTTCTCCCCTATGAGGGTTTCCCAAGATAAATGTTGTGTATCTTCTGATTTTGTTTATGTCAATGATCCTACCTATGCTATTGTTATCTAGTAAATTGAAAAGAAACATAATAATAGCTCAAAAATTAACATGGTATAAGAGCTAAGATGAAGATATCATCTTTCACTAGATAAATAAAAACATCATTGTTGTCGTACAAGAAATTTAGGTCTTTTATTGAAGAGGAATTTCAGCCTAAAAATCATCTAGAAAAGTGCGCCCTAGACTAGGGAACTCTTTGGCACCTTCAACACACTTTTTTAGTGGATAGAACTCCTGAAAAGTGAAACCCTAGTTTTCACTGGTACCTGAAAACCAGAAGTACTAGAAAACTAGGAAACCAGAACTAGTACTAGAAGTACCAGTCCATAATTTTGTTGGTCAAGTTTGAAGGGGTAAAATTTGGATTTTCATAAATCTGACTGCACCAACTTACTCACCTCAGCTTAGCGCATCTAGCCCCTGGATCATAACTTCAAAATTTAAATTTTGAAAAATTAGGGTTTCCTCATAAAACCCTAAGTTGCAGTTGGAGTTGTAGTTTCAGAATTAGTTGCAGTATCAATTGCAGTTGAAGTATCATCTGCAGTACCAGTTACAGTCACCCTTGAATTTTTTAAGAGTCGGTAATTCTTACCGTTGCTACCAGATGGTGCCACTACCTGCAAATACTATTAGAGGTATGTATTCACATATGTTTAAAATGTTAAGATTTAAAGGGTATTTGTAGGAGAAGGGATCTCCTACCATAGATCCATAAGGATCTCAAGATCCAACACATTCAGAGGAATAATGCAACCTAAGTTTGATTATTTTGATATGCATATATTTGATATGACATTATTTTGATCTAGGTTTCATGTTGAAGCTATGGCCATCATAATAACCTTTAGTCAAAATTAAATTCAAGGTATTAGATGGGTTAAAATTGAGATCATAGAGTTTATTATCTAACCTAACTTTCTGTCAAGAAATCATAATGCCTTAGTAAAGAAAACAGGTTGAAGAAAGAACTTGTCATCTTGAGTGAAGGAGACTTGGAAGAAAAGAAATACACTCATTCTTTAGGACAAGACTCTAGGTTCCAAGTTGATTAATTAAGTTGATAAGATTCAAAGTTGCACATGACAAAGTTGATAACTACCCCATTAGAAGTAAACACTATAGTTGAGGTAGCAGTCTTTGAAAAGTATTATACCTGGTAGCATGTGAGCATATCAAGATAAATGCTTAATGTAATCATTTATCAGATACAACTACCATCTCCTCTAGGAGAAACTTCTTGTGTTGATTCTAGGTTACCTTGGATGAATGTTTGATCACAACACTAGAAGAGTGTTGATCTCATTTCATATTGTATTTCTTACTTTTGATCCTTGTTTTAGACAAGTCACAGGTGAAATCTCTAGAGGATATACTGTCACGATTGTTCAAGCTATTGTTTTATTTACTATTATCAAAAGAGTATTATTCTTACTTGATGTTGTGTTGGCCTCGTTTCAGGTCACAGGTGATAACGCCGAGGAAGCTATCGTGAAGGTTGTAGAAGGAAACAGATTAGATCAAACATGAAGCAAACTATGTACATAACCATGTACATTCATGTACCAAAGAAGATGAAGAAGAATCTATCTTTTGAAATCCAAAGTATCTCATATGGAGATTGATTGTAAGGAGTAGAAGGATCCAAAGATGACCGAACATTAGAATAAGAACTCACAGTAGACTTTCTCAAAGGATAATGAATCCACCTTGAAGGGAAGAAGAACTCGTTTGAAGTCTTACTCAACTTTTCATATTTAGACTTGGTATTCAACACCAAGTATACCATGTAAGTTATGATCAAGTCCTTGTAGACTGAGAAGAAATCGAGAGTAAGCTTGATATCAGAAAGGATCAGATGAAGAGACAACTTCCAGGATTGGGAGATAGATTTCATGAGAAGAATAGATAGTACCTTCAGAAACTTCTGGGAGATATGAAACCTCCTAGGAAGATTCCCTTGTTTTAGTGATAGAGAAGGAAGCCAATCAAAAAGACTAGGATATGGATTCTTCCATGAGACTAGAAGAGAAGTCAGTATTGACTTCCAAGACTGATCTAAACATATCAAGCATGTTGCATATGTACAAAGCATGATGTGTGTCAAGAGGATTCTCTCAGCAAGAGGGAGAATACTATGACAAGACACTTACTCTAGTAATTGAAGAAATGGTTCCAGTATTCATGAAGACAACCAGAACAACCATGATTCATATATAGTATGAGATGCACGGGGATAAATCCCCATATTTAAAATTGAGTGGAAATTGGTGTAGTACATTAGTTGGGTCATGGAGACATGACTATAATAAAATATAAATTTACCTCCATGAAATAAGAGATGCCATCAGTATTATTTATTGAGCCACACTCAGTTTTAGATGAACTTGTTGTTGTGATGAATTCAAAGGAGTTACTTCATATTTCAACAGTCACAGTGAAGATGGAGCAACCATTCTCAACTTCTGAGCAACTACAAGTGAAGAGTCCCACTTCCAGAGGAACAATTGTAGAGAGAATAGAGGACATACTTCCAGATAGTAAAACAGATAGTGCTTTGCATAAATCACACAGAGCTAGCACATGACTGTGTAGATTGAGTTGCAACTAAGAAACTGTACTAGGTTGGTACAAAGTGATGTGAAAAATTGACTTGAAGCTAAAGATAGAAAGACTCTTGTCTCCAATATGAAGCAAGCTCCTAGATATTGTTATGGCAGAACTAACAGTTTCCTCACAAGCTTGGGATTTACCAAGAGTAAAACTAATTATAACCTTTACTTCAAGGTTATGAATGATGATCCAGTTATATTGTAGCTACTATATGTAGATGATGTATTCTTTACAATATGAATAAAATGTCATCATAGATTGCAGAAGAAGCTCTCTACGGAGTTTGATAAAAGACCTAATGCATTATCTCTAAGGTCTTGAAGTTTGATAGAGCCCATAGAAGATCTTCCTTAACCAAGGGAAGCATGCAGTAGAAATACTAAGCAGGTTTAATATGTTGGAGTATAAATCCATGAACACACCCATGGAAACAAAGTTGAATTGGTTGATGCTACTCTGTACCTCATCAGAATTGGTTGATGCTACTCTGTACAGATAGATTATTATTGGCTCCTTGATGCATCTGACGAATACCAGACTAGATATATGTTTTCTTATGAAAACCTTTGAGACAATATCTAGTAGAATCTAGACTTGTTCACCTTGATGATGCAAAACATGTGATGACATACCTTAAGGATACATTGGATTTTGGTCTCTGTTATACTAGAGATCATGACTTCAAATTGTATGGATATATTGATTCAGATTGAGCTGGAAATATTTATGTTCGAAAGAGCACTTCACAATGTTGTTTCAATCTGGGGTCAGCCATGACTTCATGGTAGAGTAGGAAGAAATCCATTATTAGTCCCAACATGGAAGAAGTGGAATATATTGCAACATGTTCCACCAATAGTGAATCCATATAGCTTTAGATGTTGTTGATAGATCTATTTGACCTAGATATGGAAGCCATCGTGATCCTATGTGATAACCAGAGTTGTATAAAGATGATGTGTTCCATGATGAGTCGAAGCACATAGATATTTGTTATAAATTCATTCATGATATGTTGTAGAGAGGAGCCATAAAGCTCCATTATGTTGGCACAGATGAAGAGGTTGTTGATGTGTTGAACAAGCCTTTGTCTCGTGTAAATTTTAAGCACTTTCGAGACAATATTGGTGTAGTCTGAAAGGACCCCCCTCGAAAGGGGGAGTAGTGTTGTTTACTCTAGCCTCATGTTGAATATTTCCATCTTCTTTTTGATGTTGTTGATGATATCCTCATGCTAAAGATTTCCAACTTCATGTTGATGTTGTTGAGATGCCAGCCTTGTGCTGAATATTTCCAGCTTAATACTGATGTTGTTGATTTCATCCTCGTGCTAAAGATTTCCAGCTTCATGGTGATGTTATTTATGCCAACCTCGTGCTAAATATTTCTAGCTTCATGATGATGTTGTTGAGATGCCAACCTTGTGCTGAATATTTCCATCTTCGTGTTGATGTTGTTGAGATGTCAGCCTTGTGCTAAATATTTCCAGCTTCGTGTTGATGTTGATGTGGTTACAGCCTCATGCTAAATTTTTCCAGCTTAGTGTTGATGTTGATGTGGTTCCAACCTTTGTGTTGTGATGATGTTGATACTCCAGCCTTTGTGTTGTGATGATATTGTTTCTCCAACCTCTGTGCTATGATGTTGATGATGTTGTTGTTGTTGATGTTGTATCAGCCTTGTGTTTTTATTGATGATGATGATGTATTAATGTTATACTAATCCATGTTGATGCAGATGATGATTATGCCACTTCATCTTAATGCTAAATATGATGAGGTTACTTTAGCCTCATGCTAAATATGTTGATGATATTATTTTAGCCTCATGCTAAAGAATACAATGATGTTACTTTAGCCTCACGGTAAATATGATGATGATGTTACTTTAGCCTCATGTTGATGAGGATAATGATGCTACTCCAGCTCCATGTTGTGAACGATGATGATGAGAAAAAATTCTGATGATTTATAGATATGCCAGTCAGTGTTCTAGATGATGTTGTTGTTGTTTCCCTCTCTCTCTCCTGATGATGTTGTAGAATACCCTTCTTGTTAAGGGGGGGTGTTCACTGTTGAAATATTGTAAATGCAAAGAGTATTCTATTTATTTATTGAGTCATTATTAATTAGATCAATCCACTTTTGTGGATTGATCATGTCGGGCATTGTAATTGACCAAATCCCCTTTTTTTGGACTGGTCAAACCCTAAATATAATATGAAAATTAAGAAGTCGCCCCCCAGGCTAATTAAAGTGGCTTTAACCACTAAGAAGACAATTTGGCCCTACCCAGTGAAGAGACACCTTTCCAGCACCTACTAGTTTGTATAAATAAAGGAATCCAACGCCTCATTTGATCACTCACTCATTTCTCTCACTCGGTGAGCAAGTTTGGTAGCTGCAGTTGGGAGAAGAAGGAAGAGAGAGGTGCATTTCTCAGTGGAGGATATTCTCTAGTGTTTGGTTTATTGTCTTGGCATTGTGTTGGCTATCTATATTAAGGAATTTGTTTCTAGGTTTTCTCCCCCATGAGGGTTTCCCAAGATAAATGTTGTGTATCTTGTGATTGTGTTTCTCTCATTGATCCTACCTATGTTATTGTTATCTAGTATATTGAAAAGAAACCTAATAATAGCTCAAAACTTTACATGAACACCCATAATTTTATTCATCGTCGCATTGCCCGAGAAACTAATTAATATATCCATGCAGTCAACAAATTTTAAATCATAATTTTCAATGGAGGGTCCATGAAATGCAGGGTCCATGAAATGCAGGGGGCATTGTGAAAATTTGCATCTCCAATTTGGTCAATACAACATGAAATATGATATGTTTTCTATTGACATGGGTGGTTGTGACATTTGTTGGATTACTGAGAGGGGGGGTTAATCAGTAATAGATATTTTTAATAACCACATTATAAATAAGTGTTGTTTGTATTTATGATCAATTTAACAATATCATTCAATCATGTGAAGAATAAATAAACCATGGAAAATGAGTAATCACACACATACACAGTACACTAGTATTTTACGTGGAAACCCAATGCAGGAGAAAAACATGGAATGTTTTTTGTTATATGTCTTTAAGAATTACATTCAATGGAAGAACCTACTTCCTTTGTTTTCCAATTGCAACTGGAAGGAATCTCTGACCCCCTATTTTCAGGCTACAACCTGAGGGAAGCTCCAACTCCCCAATTCTCTGGATAAGACCAGAATGAGGCTAAAACCCCCTATGTTCTTTGGATACAACTGAAGGGTGGATACAACCACCTATCCTTTCCCTGTCTTGTTGCCATGAAGTTAAATTCCAAATAGAGGATGAAACCACTACAACACTTTCACTGTGAGATATACAAACCTATACCAATCTGTGTCAACAACCTGTAACCAACCTGTGCCAATAGACTGAGATCAAAATGTACATGTAACCTTTTTGTACCAACATAAACCAACAGGTACATGACCTGCCTATTCTCCAACTCCCATATGTACGTGCCCTATATATAATGCATCTTGTGTATGTATGTGACATGTCTATACTACAACCTACATATTCCTTCTGAAACTAGGGTTTTCACCTTCCTGAATAACTTTGACCATTTTTTTCCTCTGTCACATCAACCTGCAACCTCACATTATGTCAAAATTGCAGTTGTTCCCTATGCATCCATCCTCATACATATCATTTAATCAAATGCATCTATGTTTCTCTAGTCATGTGCCATACATGTGTATACAATCATGAACAAGTGTGATAACCCTCACATGGACTAGACATCAAAATATTACTCTTATTCAGCTTCAAAACATACCAACAACTTCAGTAAAACAACATAACCAAAATCCATCAACCATGTATCAAAAAATCCCTCAACCATAAACCAAGAAATACAAGATATCCCTCACCACTAAATCTAACAAGAAGTGCCAATGATAGATATCAACTATACCATCACTATATTTCTGTAGATATGGATTATATAGTAAGTGCCATACAACCAATAGCCTCTCTTGGGTAAATCCTCAAACCCCCATGACCATATTTCATGTAGAAAACAATATCCAACTACACATAAAAATAAGACATACCTTTTGACCCTATAGATAGATCTACTATACCTGATCACTATAGATCTTCCTCGGAGCTTCCTTTCAGACTCTAGAGACCCGGCATCTTCATATCCTCAAGATTCCATGAAATTTTCTACTATACACGAACATTCCTTCTTCAACATGCGTATGTATGTTCTTTGTTCTCCTTCAGACTATGTACACCTCAAAAAATAGGGATTTTTCAGTATTTCTGCAATTCTGAAACTTTCGTTGCCAACCCTCTTTCACTTCCTCAATCTTATGTAACTTCAGATGTATCAATGTGTTCCTGCAATAAACCTTTCACAAATAATAGATATTCAATGTGCTCATTAGGTGATAATAGGAGACCCTTTATCTCTTATTTTTACTCTCCAAGTAGCTTCCTCTAGAGGTTACCTTCTAACCAACTTAACCCAACTTCCTTCTTTTAGAGCTAACCCATTTCTAACCACTTGTCCACTTACAACCCCTTTATCCAAAAATATCAAGTTCTCCACTTCTAGTTGCGACTAATTTATTTTTAGTTATTTTCTTAATACAACCACTTAACCCAAGATTAACTACTAGTTTCACCCACTTGACTAGTCAACTTCTTATAGGAGTTTCTAGAATAATTTGGCTTCTTTGACCTTCTAGGGTCTTCTATTAAACTCATGAAGGTTCTCCAACTTCACAAGGCCATAAATATCTAACTTTTAGGAGTTATGTGACATTCCACATATCACCAAAAATGGCATGACATGTACTATCCATATAGAATAGTATTACCTAAAAATACACTAATCTTTATACCTTTATACCTCAAAAAATATTGATTCCTTTAACCATACTATTGGGGATACCATAATTTTCTCTCAGAATTTATTCAAGGGTTGACATCAATGAAAACCAACCCAATTAATCAACAATTTCCCCCTTTGGAATTGATGGAAACACTCTCATGCAACACTGAAGTCGTAGTGCTCATGCTCCCCCTATGGCCATCTCTCCCCCTAGAAACATGTGTATGTTCTCTCTCTCCAAGAATCTAACTCTTTTTCCATGCATATGATGAATCTCTCCCCCTTTAACATCAATGGAAAAGGTAACTTCTTGTCGGGGCTGCTCCCCCTGACTGATCTCTCCCTGAGACTACACTGAATTGAACTCTCCCAAAATGACATGTCCTCTTGATGGTTCTTCCTCATGTAAATCTAAGACATATAATATAATAATTCAATAGAATTTATTTTGGAGTAGAAATTAATCTGAGTCTTTGTCGAAGATACTCAAAATCTTTCCTTTGAAGATATTTTGTAAAGATATCTGCAACCTGTTCTTTTGTTCCCACATATTCAACTCTGATTTTTTTCTCTGCAAATTGTTCATGTACAAAGAAAAAATTGATCGGAATGTGCTTCATATTGGAGTGCATCACTAGATTCTTTGATATATTGATGGTTCTTGTGTTGTGACAAAATATCAAAATGGGCTCATAATATTCAGCATGTATATCCATTAAAGTTTGTTTCATCCATAGGACCTTTGTACAACATGTTGTTACTGCTATATATTATGATTTGGTTGTAGACAATGATACTGATGATTGTTTCTTTATTATCCAAGATACCAAACACTCACACAAGTAGAATGTTTCTCCACTTGTACTTCGTCGGTCATCAATGCAACCTTCTCAGTCTGCATATATGTAGGAAATAAATGATAGATCCTTTCCTTTTGGATATCATAACCCAAAATATTATGTAACCTTGAGATACCTAAACATCCTCTTTACTACTAGAACATTTTATTCCTTTGGTGTTGCCTAAAATCATGCTACCTATCCAACTTCCTGCATCACATATGGTTTGGAAGCCATCACATAAATTAGACTGCCAATCATTGGCCTGTACTACCTTTGATTTTTAGCCTTTGAATCATCATCTTTACTTAGCTTGCAACTGGTTTCCATAGGAGTACTGACTGGTTTTCAATCGTCCATTCCAAACCTCTTTAGCATTCCTCTGATATACTTGGTTTGAGAGATAAAAATTCCTTGGCTTCTTTGGCATATATGAAGACCCAAGAAGAAAGATAATTCTCCAAGTAATGACATCTCGAACTCATTCTGCATATCGTTTGCGAATTTATGGCTCATCCTGTCATCGTCACTACCAAATATAATATCATCAACCTAAACTTCAATTAAAAAGATACTATCTTGATTTACCTTGATGTAGAGGTTGTTTTCTGCATTTCCCTTTCTGAATCCTTTCTAATGTAAGTATCTGTCTAGTCTAGAATACCATGCTCTGGGAGCCTATTTTAGACCATACAAGGCCTTCTTCAACCTGTAAACATAATTTTCATTGTCTGACAACTGAAATCCTTTTGTTTTCTCAATGTAGACCTCTTATTCTAGTTCCCCATTTAGGATAGTTGATTTCACATCCATCTGATACACTTTAACATTATTGGAACATGCATACTCTATAATCAATCTGATTGCTTCCATTTTGGCAACAAGGGAAAAAATCTCTTCAAAATAAATACCTTCAACCTGAGGATATCCTTTACATACCAATCTTGATTCATTCCTGGTAACTTGTCCATCTTCGTTCAATTTGTTTCTAAAGACCCACTTTGTACTAATCGCATTCTTGTTCCTTGGTCTTGGAACTAGTTCCCAAGTATCATTATTTTCTATCTGATCTAATTCTTCATCCATTTATTTGATCCAGAATTCAACCCTTCTATCTTCTTCAAAACTACTCGGCTCAATTGTAGATAATAATGCTAGGTGTTTTTGTTCCAGTGAGTGAATTCTTCTTTTGGTTTCAACTCTTTCATCCTTATTCCCAATATTTTGACCTGCTAGATGATGTTTTTGTACTCGTCTTCTAGGTGTCTTTGGAGGTGCCTAAATATCTTGTTGTTCTTCTTTTGATTGTCCTTCTTCGTCTTCCTCTTCTTCTTCTTCTTCTTTTATTTCTTATTTGAAAACCTATTCCAACGAGTCTTTATTTTCTTCCTTCATTTTTCATCCAATTGTCTCATCAATGGTCACATTGATACTTTCCACTAATTTTTTGAGTCTTAGATTGAAACACTTGTATGCTTTTCTTGAACTTGAGTATCCAAACAGTATACCTCTGTCAACTCAAGAATCAAACTTTCCCATTCTTTCGTCTTCTCTTTTGATGTAGCATTTTCTTCCCAAAACTATGAAATGTTTTAGATTGGCTTGTCTTCCTTTCCATAGCTCATGAGCAGTTTTATCACTATTTTTTTTTAGCATTAATTTGTTTTGAATGTGAACTATTGTATACACTTCCTATTCCCAAAAGAAATTTGTTAACCTGGAATCCATCAACATAGTTATGTCCATTTCTTGTACTATCATGTTCTTTCTTTCAATAAATCCATTTTGTTGATGTGTCCTAGCTGTTGAAAACTATCTCTTTATACCACGCTTACTGCAGAAGTCCATAACAAATTTTGATGTAAACTCCCCACCATTGTTAGATCTTAAACACTTGATCTTTGAATCTATTTTATTGTCAACCATCTCCTTGTATATATTGAAGTTTTCAAATACTTATGACTTCTTGTTGAGGAAACACAGTACAATCATTCTTCTATAATCATCAACCAATAGCATAAAATATTGTCACCTTTCAATCCTTTTTTTCTTGTTGGTCCAACTAGATCAATATGCACAAGTTCAAGAGGATTTTTTGAGGAGTTATCTTTTGTTTTGAACTTGGTATTTGTTTGTTTTCCTTGTAGACAATGCTTGCATAAGATATTTGTTGGTTTTGAAATTTGGGGCATCTCTCTTACTACTTCCTTTTTGTTGACTTTGAAAATATTACCGAAGTTTATGTGATCCATCCTTCTATTCCATATCCAAACCTCATATTCCTTTCCTAAGAAATCTTTTTCCTTTCCAATTTCATTTAACACATATATGTTGCTTGAGGTTCTTGTAGTTGTAGCCACTATATTGTATGAGCCTTCTTTTCTTATTTCACATTTCTCTAAATCAAACACAAGTTTGTGTACTTTATCACACATTTGACATACACTTGGAAGATTTTGTTTCATGTATTCCACTCATAGAACATTCTCTACCTTGGCTTTCGTGTTTCCAATATTAACTTTTCATATTCCTATAATCTTGGCTGAGTTGTCATTCCCAAATAATATTGATTCATCTCTTTCCTTTTTCAAAGTCATAAACTTTTCCTTATCACATGTTATATGCTTTGAGAAACCACTATCAACATACCAAGTACGTTTATTGTGTTGAGCTTGTAAAGTGAGAGTTCATTCTTCATTGTTGTACTGATTATATTTTCTTCCCCATATTCTTTGTGTTTCCTATTTGTGACTGTCATTATTTTGTTGTGGTTCTCTTGGAGGGACTATCATTCTATGATCTTTGACCATGTGTCCAAAGTTGTTGCACTTGTAGCATTCCACCTCAGTACTCAAGGATTCAAACATATTTTAGCTTTTTTTATGTGTGTCACTAAACCTTATTGAATAATCATTTTGTGTATAACTTTCATGGTTGTTTATGTTCCTATTATTTTCTCTGCAATTTATGACCTTATGTCCAAAATTATTACATGAATAACATAAATAGAGAAATATAGTTTGATGCCTGTGAGTTGTGGATATTTGAGGATATGTTACTCTTATGAACCCTTCTTCTTATTGAGGCCTTCTTGTTTCTGAATATTGTTGATTCTGAAAACTAAATCTTCTTGGTGGAGGAGCATCTTTGTGATATTCCTTGTGGAGCTTCTTGTCTTATTCCCTTTCGTTGGAACCTCTGACTATATTTGCATAACTTATTTTCTTTGTTTTCTGATGTGTCATATTGGAGATTGAATTTTTTTATTTATGGGTGTGTTACCCATGATTTTGGTCATCTTGATGGTGTATTGACAATGGTGTACTCAGGCTCCTAACAAGAACTTTCTCCTGAGAAAAGTGGCATTCATTTCCTTCCAGAAAACATATTTTTGAAGAGAGTTCACAGGCTGCTTATAGCCTAGGGTGCGAGAATGACCCATTCTCGCAGGCTACCTTCAGCTAGGGTGCGAACTTCTCACACTGTTCTCTATACCTAGGGTGCGAACTTGTTCTTAAGCTTGGAAAAAGGAAGAAGTCTCGAGGGTTCTAGAAGGGAATCTTCTAGAGAATGGGTTGGCATTCAAATGGTTATCATTTTACTGGTTTCCCTGATTTGGTGGGATCATTATCATCCATGTAACCATCTCATCCTCTCAATATATAGGATCTAGGATCATAATCCTATTTTGTTCTAGATCTAGGTGGATCTAGGGAGATCTGTTAGTGTCTGCACCTACCGATTAGTCCGATAACAAAATTGGTGACTCCACTGGGGATGCAACCCATTTCTTCGTGGTTTTTGGTGTTTTTCCTTGGCCATTTTATCTTGCCTTACCTTTCTTCATTTCTATCAATCTATGAGTCTTTAGGACACCCTAATAGACTCTCTAGGTCTAGAAGTCCCTTCAATTTTTTTTCCTTTTTCCAAAATTTTGCCTAGTTTCAGGCCTTCTTGCACTGAACCCCACAGTGGCCTGCGAGAACACCTTGAGTTCACACTCTGCCTTTAAGTCCAGTGTGAGGTTCTCGCACCCTGCTCAAAGGTAGCCCACGAGAATGATCCATTCTCGCACTGTGTATTACTTATAGCCTGTGAACCCTCTTTTAAAATTTTTGGATTTAAGGTTTTTGCATGCTCAGATGCCCAGATCAGTATAGGTGTCTGAAAATAACTTCTTGGACCACTGGTTGATGTTTTCTTGACTTTGGATTTTGTGCACGATCAGTCTTCGGAAATCAAAGGCTCTTCCTGTCCATCTTTTTCTCAACTCTCATCTCTTGACTTTTCTTGGCAAGGATATACTCTCTGATCCTGGAATCTGAGTACTTGTTTGGTTAGGATCCGGTGATCAGTTTGAAAGTTGGGAGTCTTTGTCTTTCTCATTTTCTCATCATTTCAAAAATCGTTGTTCTCATGCAATTGAAAAGACTAGTCTTTTCTGCTTGTCATTTTTGTTTCCATTAAAAGATTGGTTTGGGTTTTGTTTATTTCTTTTTCATTAGTTATTGGTTTTCCTTACTTCCACCACCTTGGTGTAGATCCTTTTTGAAAAGTAAAAAACATTTTTCTTTTAAAATCATTTTCATTTTTGAAAATATTGAAAATCAATTGTTGAAATTGTTGAAAAAGAACAAACAGAGAATTGTCATTATTGTGTGATTCGTTGAGATTGCATTTTAAATAAAATCGTGTATCGTAGTTCAAGATTGTTCCGGAACACTTCTCTTTCCCTCCCATACATAGGATTCATTGAACTAAAATTGATTTATTTCATTCCTATCTATGCATTGTTGGGTCAGAGTCTCACACAACATCAGTTTCATCTTTGTTTCCTTTGAGTAACAACAACCCTTAATAACATTGCACAATTTTAAAATTTAACTAGTAACTCTTTTCTAGGCCTCTATCACACCAAAAATTAGCTAGGCTAGTGCTTTGGAATAGGCAGAGAGATACACTCTCCAAAACACAAAACACAGAATAGCATCTTGTGTTAAGGAGTGTCAAATTCCATTTACAACATCTTGTCCTGGGAAGCCCTTCTCACACAAGGGTCAAACACGAGGTCGCATTGATATTGACAGAGTTACTGACCCTACTTTGTTGATATCGGGGTAGAGATTTCATGTATTATGGGGGTCACTTGGAGGTATACCTACAATGATGAGTGGAAGCCTCTCGAGTTGATTTTGGGCTAGATACCCTGCCCTTGCGTGTGGATCAGACTGTCGACTATTCCCCTAGGCTTTATTGTTGTCGGTGGTAACCTTAATGGCCTATCTTCTTAGGGTCTTACACAAGGTGACTATGAAGGGGCAAGTATTCATGGTACCTGGAATCGACGTTGGCCAAACTCACTCGGGCTCATTGGAGGGTATACCCACGATTATGTGTGGGAGCCTGCACCAAGGTGTAAGTCCGTTAAGCAGGTTGTCAGCGTAACTTTTCCACCCTAGCCCAGCTCCTTCTCATCTCGTTGTTGCGACGTTGGATTTCATCACCAACTAGTGACTTCGGAATTAGAAGGTCTTGCTTGCTTGGTATTTTTTCCTAGACTTTGTTTACTAGCGCGTGTTATTTGTTTACCCAAGTTGACCATAGGTATTTTCTTCGTAAGTTTGTAACTCGTTCACAATAGACCCTCCACGTCATTCACGTAGAATGCAAGGCTTACCTCCAGAAAACCTGGAAGGTTCTCAACCCCTGCCTACAAGTTCACCTGAGGGCTCTCCTCAACAGAGTGAAGTCCAAGACGTTACCACTCCACAAGTGGAAAGAACCGACTCTCTAGAATGTTTCCGAATTACCAATACTTGAGAGGGCTTTCGAATTCACCCCGATTCTGAGAGATGTTTTATGTGAGTGAATTCTTCTGGAGACTTAGTTGTGTTGTCTTCTAGATCACCGACTAGACCCTTTCCAGGACCTGAGGGCCAAGATCCTTTTTTGTCTGCTGGTGTTTTTAGACGGGACCTTTTTGGTGCAGAATCAGGCGTTGAAATCATCGTCTCACCTGCGTTCCCTGAAACCTCTGACCCAAACGCAGTACCTTTTACTATTTCTTATTATTTTCCTAGTACAGACGCTCCGCGATCTGACCACATCTTGACCGTCCCTATAGAAATGGTCCATTACACGGACATTACGAGTATTCACATCGGGATTAGAGCGGCTAGTCAAGCCCCCATCAGCACACCTCTCTCACCCAGTGTCACCCTGATGCTTCCACCCAGATACTGTGTGTTGAATACTTCTATTCCCACTCCTACACAAACCCCATCCGGGACTCCTGGTGGCCCCTCTTCTTCTGGGCACTCTCCTCCCGGCTTCACCCTGACACTTCCTCAACCCCCTTTTGGAGGACCTTTCTCGTCCTCTACCGGCAGCACTAATCCTAGTGGCACTATTCCGTCGTTCACACCAAATTACCAGATTCCTATTGGTGGAGAATTTCACCAAGGAGGTTTGACTCAACTCCCCCTTGTAGGGAAAATTCCTATCAGAACGCAAATCCCAATTGGAACACAACCCCCGATTGGAGGAAAACCCCTACCGACCCCACCCTATGGACAAAACATACCTCCATCCTTGGTCCAGTATTGGAACCATCTGATACAACATAATCCTCAATTGACTGGGGGACAATAGCTTCCAGCTACATTTGTTATACCCCCTAGTATAGGCCAACCATATCCAGGTACGTCCAATCCTATTTGGGGCTCAAATGCTCAAACTCACGTCCCTGTCCAAGGATACAATCCCATGAGTTACTTTCCTCCACAACAACCACTGAATCTGCCTGGGTCTTCGCATTATATGTAGACTACTTATGGTCCCACTAGTTTGTCGATGAGGCTCCCTCCCCGAAGCTACTAGTACCCGCATGTGAATAGACAGTTACCCTTCTTGGCCACTTTGGATCTCCTAGATCTGTTAAGGATTTTAAATGATCCAATTCGTCACTCTCCCCATTGGCTCACTATACCAGCCAAGCTACCATCGGACATCCCTAAATTCGATGGCAAAGTGGGAGAGGACCTGAAAAATCACGTCATGAATTTTCACCTCTCGTGCTCATCCAACTCTTTGATGGATGACTCTATTCGTTTATGTCTTTTTCAAAGAACTCTCACAGGTTCTGCCACAAAGTGGTATATAGAGTTACCACGAGGTTTCTTGGCTGACTTCAACACCCTAGCTATGGATTTTCTCACCCACTGCCAGTTACCGATCTATTATGATATGGGGACCAAGATTTTGAGTTCTTTCAAACAAACCAAAGTCACTCATATATCCGATCACATCCACGAGTGGCGACGGAGACGACGTCTCATCAAACTCAAACTTCTCAACTAGTTGCTGGCAGAGTGGTTCAGAAAATCATTTGTGAATGACATCTCTCATGACATCGCCATGGGTGGAGTGGTCACTGAAGAACAGGCCATAAGTCATGCTCAATACCTCGATCTCGTTTACTCACAAACAGGTACCCTTTATGACTTACTCCTTGATGCACCTTGTCCTTCCACTTCCGCCACTTCAAATACTCCAGTTGCTTCTCATGCAGCCGATGGTGTGATTGGCACTTTCCATGCCAAACCACATTCTACCTCAAGCACCAACCCCAAACCTTCTTCTTCTAATGTTCAAAATTCTCTGTCTCCTACCCCTCCCACCAGCAAGACTTCTGTGGTAAATGCAGTTCAATCTACCCCAGCCGGTAAAAACAAATCCAGAAAAGGAAAGGGTAAGAATAAGGAGGACAAAAATACTTTACAAGTAGAGAAAACCAAAACTCCACCTGTTGACTATAGGGATAAGCGCAAACCTCGATACCCTTGTCTTATCTGTGGTGATGATCATGACACGAAGAATTGTCCACAACACGCCGAGGTCACTAAGTTCCTTCAAGGAGCCCCGAAACCACCTGCTCCGGTCGTTCTATCACAACCCTTCCCGTCTCAACAACAGGCCCAATTGGTCATTCAGGACCAACCTTCCCCTTCTACTACGTCCTATGTATTGATGTGTACTAGTGATTCAAAGAAGAATGACATTGCACTCACCACTCGAGCCAAAGATTATTCTCCCTCTAAAGAGAAGGTTGATGATCTACCTCCTTCATTGGTACAACCCTCTCCTACGACTCCACCTACCAACGGTCCTCTTCATCTTGAACGACCGAGCCTTGACACAGTTGTTTGACCCCCTCCAAAGGGCATCATTCAAAAATCAGCTTTCAATCCTCATGCTCGTGCTGCCCAGAACTACAACATTGTTGAAGATCTGGCCCAAGCACCTTCTGCGATGTCAACCCTCGAAGTCCTTCAAAGTTGTCCTACACAACGGAAGGCACTGTTGAAAGATATCGGTGGAATCAACCTGAAGGATACAAATTTAATAATTTTTTACTTGGAATATCACATTCCACAGTTACCCCCTCAACTCGTGTTCCAAATCCAAGTGATTTTCTCTGACAAAAACATTTGTAGAACCATCATCGACGAGGACGCCTCGACATGTGTCATGTCTGTTACCTGCTGGAAAGCCATCGACTCTCCCTCTTTGACTGAATCCCTTAACACTCTCAAAGCCTTCAATGGATTCGGTTTTAAGCCTTACGGTGTCCTTCCTTCGTTTCCAATCACGCTAGAAGGCAAAACGGTCCAAGTCGAAGTGGAAGTCTTTGACGCTCCTCTCGATTAAAATATTTTGCTTGGCCATAGCTAGATCGATTCCATGTGTGCAGTTGTGTCGACTCTTTTTCATGTCATACATTTCCCACATCAAGGGAAGGTAATCACCTTCGACCAATTAGACTTCTTTAACTCAGATATGCGTACTGGAAACATACCGTTCATCGTTAAAACCCCACCGGGTTACGAAAATGTCGGTGTAGGTCTTCTCAAAGACTCCTCATTAATGGGCACTTTCCCCATTCCACCACCCGATGTTCCACACTCATCTGTTGCTTCAATCAACATGATATCCACCTCGATTCATAGAACCTCTACATCTCATGACCCATGGATGGCACCTGACCCTGGCGATCATCTTCATTACGGTGACGAAATACCTTTAAGTCCAGTTGAATCTGCCTATCAGGCCATTCAATCGGCAACCCCTTCTACCCCCTCTCTTGGTGAGTTATCTCCATATCCTTTCCGTGTCATTTTTCCCACAGACGAGATGATCATGTCTGTCATGGAAGACACCCTTTGGGATGATGGACATCACCGTTCCATCCTCTTCCTGGAGAAACATACCATCGAGAACTACCAACGGATCTCGACCCTGTCGACCGTTGTTGTCATTTCAACCATTCCCGAGTCCACACACGATGTGTTTTCCGAAGGGAACTTAAGCAATATCTCACCCACTATTCCCCTCGACATATCCATACAAACCTGGAATTGTCGAAAATGTGCATATTGGAGCTTCCTGTTCCCCTAAAGAAATCGTCACCTACACGTCACTTTTCAAAGAGTTTCGTGACGTCTTCGCCTGGAGCTATGAAGAAATGTCGGGTATCGACCCCGACATTGTGATACATGAGATCAAGACATACCCAGATGCTAAACCCGTCTGGCAACGCCTTCGTCCAATTCACCCACGTAAAGCGGTTGCAATCAAGCTTGAAGTCGAGAAACTTCTCAAATCCGGCTTTATTTACCCGGTGGCCCTCATTGACTGGGTTTCCAATCTTGTCCCGATTGACAAGAAACAAGGCACAATCCACGTATGTGTTGATTATAGGGATATCAACAAAGCTTGTCCTAAGTACAACTTTCCTACCCCCTTCATTGATCAGATTGTTGACGATTGCACTGGAAGCGAAATCTTCTCTCTGATGGATGGTTTCTCCGGATATAATCAAATCAATATTGTACCCGAGGATCAACATAAGACGGATTTTATTTTTCCTTGGGGCACTTTCGCCTATCGAAAACTCCCTTTCGGTCTCAAGAACACTGGCGCAACTTTTCAATGCGCTATGTCTTATGCCTTCCATGATATCAAGCACATCGTGTAACCATATCTTGATGACTTACCCGCTCATTCCATGCGCCAATTCGATCATCCAATCCACCTCCAAGCCATTTTTGTCCACTGTCGGTTTTACCATATACGCTTGAATCCTCACAAGTGTGTTTTCTGCGTGGAATCCGGTCGACTTCTATGCTTTATTGTTTCACGTCAAGGGATTAGGGTATATCCTTTAAAGGTCGAGGTGATCCTTAATCTCCCTCCTCCTTCTACACTTCGCCAATCACAAAGTTTGCAAGGGAAAGCAAACTTTCTTCGTCGTTTCATCCTGAACTACGCCAAGATAACTCATGGATTTATGTGACTCCTCAAAAAGGGGTCTGAGTTCGTATGGGATACCATCGCAAACAAATCCTTCAAAGCTTTGAAACTGTCCCTGACACGTGCTCCACTTCTCTTCCCCCCCGATTACAGTCACAATTATTTCCTCTACCTCACAGACTCAGATTACCCCATTGGTATGGTTCTCATCCAAGAGGATGATTCTCATGACGAACATATTATCTATTACTTGAGTCGAAGTTTAACGCCTACCAAAACCAAGTATTTACATGTCGAAAAACTGGCCTTGGCAGTCGTCCAAGAAGTTCAATGTTTCTGGCACTATATCCTCTCTCACAAGACTACAGTGATTTCTAACTGCAACCCTATGCAACACATTCTCACACGTCAATTGCTACGGGGAAAATAATCCAAATGGATCATGATACTCCATGAGTTTGACTTGGAATTCGAACGAGCCAATTCCAAGAAGTCCTTAGTGTTTGCCGAGTTGATATGCGACTTTCCTTACTCCGAAATGGAAAATGTAGCAAGCCGATTCATTACCTGATGAATCCCTTTTCCTCATTAGTTCTGATGATCTTTGGTATGACAATATCATCATATGTCTCCAAACCTAGACTTTCTGGGGTAATTTTTCCAGTACTAATCAACGTCGAATATGCTACCAAGCCCGTCAATATATTATCCTCGGGGATACTCTTTATCGCCATGGGATTGACTCCGTTTTTCGACGCTGCCTCACGTTTGACGAAGCCGAGAAAGCCTTAAATGACTTCCATTCTGGAGCCTGTGGTGGTCATATGTCTAGGTATGCTACTGCCCAAAAGATCTTATGAGCAGGGTATTTTTGGCCTTCTTTATTTAACGACTGCATAATCGCCCTCCAAAAATGCCACACTTGCCAGACCTATAATCATAATATACGGTCACATCCCACTCCTCTTCACCCTGTGGTCTCCATTGGTCCCTTTGTGAAATGGGGCATCAATTTCATGACATGTCACTCCCACTTGGTTGGGCGGCATGGATACATTATTGTAGCCGTAGATTATTTTACGAAATGGGCCGAGGCGATGCTGACATTTGAAAATACTGGAAAAACCGTAGTATTATTCATTTTTAATCACATCATAGCTCGTTTTGGTGTTCCTCAGGCTATCGTCATTGATCGCAGTAGCCACTTTAGAAACTTCATGATGTCCGAACTCACTAAAAAGTTGGGTCTTCGCCATGAAAACTCAATGCCCTATTACCCACAAGCCAACGACCAAGTCAAAGCAATTAACAAAGTTCTCATAATTATGCTCCAACGAATGATAGGGATTCACAAAAAAAGTTGGACACAATGTTGTTTTCAGCATTGTGGGCTTACAGGACATCCGTTAAGTCCACTACTGGGTTTACACCTTTCCGGTTAGTCTATGGTTTGGAAGCCATTCTCCCGATCGAATGCAAGATACCCTCTTTAAAACTAGTTGTTGAACTCCTACCAAACACTTCTGTTGAGGAAGAACGTCTATTATATCTTATGCGATTAGAAGAAACTCGACGCGATGCTACCCTAGCCATAGAAGCCCAGAAGAAACGTGTCAAGGCCCAATACGACAAACATGTCAAGCCTCGTGTTTTCTCCGAAGGAGATCTAGTTCTCCTCTACGAACAAGATCGAGATATTCTAGGAGCTGGAAAATTCGAAGCCATGTGGTGAGGTCCTTATATCGTTAAATGAGTTTTAGAAAAAGGAACTTACGAGTTAGTAGATTACGATGGTATCCCTTTGAGTGAACCCAGAAATGGGTTGTACTTGAATAAGTACTATGCATAAGATCACCTGTGCATGAGTACCTGTATTTTTATTGTATCATACTTCTTATGTGTTACTGTAGTTTTCTTTTGTCGTTATCTGGTCTCTTCCCTTATGTGACGTTGTGTTGATTTCTAGATGTCGGAGTCTTCGCTACCCTACTTTGGCTTCGCTGATGGCGCTATCCGTAGTACTCAGAACCTTGCTTCCGCTGCATGGGCAATTTACGCCTGTACAAACAAACTTGTCTCTTTACGAGGTGTGTGCCTCAGCCGTACGACAAACAATATTGCAGAGTATAGCATCGTTATCGAACTGTTGATTGATCTTATCTCGCTCAGTATCTGTCACTTGGTTGTGCGACTCGATTCACAGCTCATAGTACTACAGTTAAGTAATGTCTATGCTATTTGAAGTCCTACTTTGTTACGGGTGTATTTGTGAATTCGCCTCTTAGAACATTATTTTGATTATATTGAATATCAACATATTCCTAGATGTCTAAATACATTAACTGATGCATTAGCTAACTATGTATTAGACAGACATTTGGGTCATTTATAAATAAATCACATCAACTTTCACACAACAAAAGATCAACCGGTAGAAGCCATATGTATATATAACGATCAAAAAGATTTTTACAAAAACGTTCTGTCCGAGGACCAAAATTTCAAAATTTGAAGCTCATAGCTTCTACAAAGAGACATCATGGATGACGTTCATGGTAACACACGACTGCCCGGGAAACCCTACTAAGAAGTCAGCCAATGGACTCTAACACTCCCACCGTATGACGTTGATAACGTCGTGGAACCTCTCCAAGAGGCATGTCTGAAATGTCTGCTGTCAAACCCTCTAATTTTTGTTCCACTACTTCATAATATTCAGCATCCCATCGTGGCACTGGAGCCACCTCTCCTCGTCACTGAATAGGAGAAGTACCAGGTGGTCGATAAGGCCCCACATCTGTTTCATTAAAAAATAAGTTTTGTAATTAGACCTTGGACGAACATAAAAACATTTGCATATGATAAAATTCACAAAAACATTAAAAAAAGTAAAAAATGTGTACTTCTTACCAAGATCTCCCCACTGAGTGCCTTCGGGCAGGGCCAAGTCCAAATCTCCTCGGAAGTTAAACCTGGCATAGGCATAATCATCGACCATCAACATCTGTGGTCGCAACCAGTCAAAGAAGGCATCATTGTATTTGATAATTGGTCCAACTACGTGTCGGGCCATGAGATGACACCACCTCAGCATTCTTGGATCCTCTAGAGCTGGTAAACCCCACTCAACCTGCAACCTCAGCAAGGGAACCCTCTCAAGAAATAAGGACACCAACAATGACCCATACCCGAATTGCTTCAGGTCGCCTCTCCTGCATTTGGTCAACTGCCTCTTCACGCTACGAAGCACTGCGTCTGCCCAGTTAAATAACTGAGGCTCAATACACTCTATGGCATACTGAAAGTAGCTCTAGAGAGCCATGTGAGGAGTAGTTCTCCCAGCCATATGAGCAATGGTGAACAAAATAGTGTGAAGGGTCAAATCCCGCACCCCCCAAATGGCCACCTTTCCTTTGCTCCTTTCTGCCTCTGGAACACAGTGCAAATAACAACATTCACTCATAGGCAGCCCACCACCTCTACCACCAGTCAAACTCGCATGGTACCCACGACGTGACAGTATTGTCAAGAAGTAAACATCCTCAATATCCAAGGACAATGTGTGGACCCCTACGTGGAAAACTTGTTGGTCCACGTCCCACATATGCACAAGGTACTCCAATAGCTTGACTTGGGCCCTCATACCCGGGATACAAAAGAATTTCAGGAGAACACAGTCTCACAAAGAAGCAACGGTGCTCAGGTTATTCCTGGAAATAGCATCATCTTCTTCATGCTCTCTTTCACACCATTCTAGAACCATGGTGATAGCCAAATACCTGCATAAGAAACATAAGAAGAAGGTCAACAACTCTCTTCAAGACTTGGTATCTTTTCCATTGAGCAAACTTCAAAGAAATTTTTCACTTTGTGGTTCTCGCAGGTTCCTTTGGGGCCACCTGTGAGAACGATGCATTCTCGCAGGTCCCATGTGGTTGGCCTGTGAGAATGGTTGAGCGCAATTTTAACCCCTAAAACAAACTCAAGAACATGAATTTTACCAATGAAAATGAAAAATTGAACCATGAAAGGATAGAAGACAAGGAGCTTACCTCACTGCCATAGACGGTTCATTGAATGGATGCTCGTACCTCCCGCAATCGAGCACTGAAATTCAAGGGAAAAAGAGGGGTTTTGGACTAAAATATTGGCAAAGTTACAATGACTATGGTAAAAAGAACTTTTACCCTCTTATATTCACTTTTACCATTTTTTATTGATTTTTATAATTGTTTTATTTATTAAACCTAATCCCTAATACCCTTATGAGTGCGACTTTTGCAGACGTAACAACCTCGACGTTCATACATAGGGATACATATATTTTTTCTCTGTTTCATCACATGTTTGAATTGTTTTTTATGGTTTTTGCACAAAACCTCTAGCTTGGTCTTTGTCCGTTCTCACGCTTGAAAATACATGAGAATGCGATCGAGCATACTTTTATCACTTTTTCGAGCTCAACAAGGTTATACGAAAAAGGAACCCCCCTGGAGTCCTCTTTAAGCTCTTTTTAGACTCTCTAAACATAAAAAGATTGTCGAGCGACCTTGCTATTTTCACGCTCGTTAAAGTATTTGAAGAAAGCGTTTGTTGGGCAATAATTTATCTCTTTTTCGGTCTCATCAAACTATTTTACAAAAAAGGAACTGAGAGAGTCCTCTTTTAAGTGTTTTTCCAGACTCTATAATCATGAAAAACCTTCGAGTTTTCTATCTTTGGACTCGTTAAACAAACATCGACAAACCCGCAATGGGACTGAACCACTCCTTCCTAGGGTTCATTAAACACACTCCGAAGGACTCATCCGAAGGATGAGCTTACATCAACAAGCATATGTTATCCTCCTCAAGCTTGTGTAAAAATAAAGAGGTACTCGCCAGAAATGGTGGGGGAAAATTTGGGAAAGGGATGTGTTTTCGTATTCATATTATTGGCAGTAAGTGTTGCTCTTGAACATGACACCCCTATTCATTATTTGAATCCAGTTTGGGAAATATATTTGTCTCTCATTCGATTTTCTATAAGGTCACATCTTGAGTCGTCTCTGAGTCAATCTTGCCAAACCATTGGTCGTTTCATTCATATGTTCAAGAGAAGTTCATCCGAAACCTCTATCGAGTCGGCCATCTGTAGTTGTCCATTCTCTTCGTGTCAGCCTTCCCTGTGTCCAGTTCAACTTACATCATACTCTGTTCCACCTTCAAAATCTATTACTCATTTCATTTCATTGATGGGGGATACATCAAGGCCCTCCTGTGACGAGTTTTGTTCCATCGACTCCAGCTCATTATCTGAAAACAAGACTTAGAAATTCTTTGGTACCTTGGGACTTCCATGCCTCAATGGCAGGTTTTCTCACTTTCCACAGTGGGTTTTCATCATTGACCCCTGATCGGAAGATTTCGTCGGATGTTCGACCTCAACTCATTTATTCACATTCGTTGGATTGTACTAGTGTACCTTGGGAGTCATTGACGTTAATGGTGATTTCCCTCGCACTTGTTAACGGTTTCATAAATGACCGGTAATCAAGTGGTTTCTACCATGTTTGACTTCGAGACATGTAATCACATGGTTAGATTCGTACTTTTGGGTGACGAGATTGAAGACCCTGGATCTTATCTCTTTGATCCAGGTTGTGATGGGATATGTATAATTTGCTGACACATAGATCCACTTTGTATATCTTGTGGCTATGTCATCTCAATTTGAATTTTCTTGCATAGATCCACAGTGTATTCTTGGTGGCTATGCCATATTTTAACGGCATGGATCCACAGTGTATGATTGGTGGCCATGACCTATGTTTATAGTGTCATCTGTCCATGATCTGAGTATGGGAATGCCTACCTCAGAACTAGTATGATATTCTACAG
Source organism: Picea engelmannii (assembly GCA_009831015.1). NCBI lineage: Eukaryota > Viridiplantae > Streptophyta > Pinopsida > Pinales > Pinaceae > Picea > Picea engelmannii. The sequence continues at coordinate 356,237 of ML781464.1, read as the reverse complement.
ATGCTTCATTGTTCACGGGTTTCTGATTAGGCGCACTCTTGGTTTCCGACACACACACACACAGTTTACAAAGTATTTCGGTTGTCACTGATTCCGGTCTCATACTTTGGTGGGCATTCTGTTACCCATGATTTTGGTCATCTTGATGGTGTATTGACAATGGTGTACTCAGGCTCCTAACAAGAACTTTCTCCTGAGAAAAGTGGCATTCATTTCCTTCCAGAAAACATATTTTTGAAGAGAGTTTGTAGGTTGCTTATAGCCTAGGGTGTGAGAATAACCCATTCTTGCAGGCCACCTTCATCTAGGGTGCAAACTTCTCACACTGTGCTCTATACCTAGGGTGCAAACTTGTTCTCAAGCTTGGAAAAAGGAAGAAGTCTTGAGGGTTTTAGAAGGGAATCTTCTAGAGAATTGGTTGGCATTCGAACGATTATCATTTTACTGGTTTCCCTGATTTGGTGGGATCATTCTCATCCATGTAACCATCTCATCCTCTCCTATATATTGATAGGATTCTCATGGAAAAGGTTAAGCAAGATTAATTGGAGAATTGGTGAAGGAATTGTGTGAAGAACCCAGCTTGAACATAAGCTTGGAGACTCTAGCAAGTCTATCAAGAGGAATTGGATCTTCTTCATGCAATCATCGAGCAAGTGTGTGTGTTGGAACCAAGAGTCACCGAAAGGAAGCTTACGACATCAAGGCGATCAGGTTGTATCTTCTACTTTCGATTAATATGATACAGTGGCATGCCCTTTTCCCATAAAGTCATTCTTACTTTATTGTGTAATTCCTTGATCATATGAATAAGTTGAAAATTGAATAAATTTTTCTATCTTCACTTTGGTTGGTTTGTGTTGTCTTGGTCTTGAACTCACAAGAGCACCGGAGCAAAGCGGGAGAAACAGAGACCCTAGGAAGCGATACAAAGGTATGTCACTTGTTCCTCCTTACTAGCTATTTCAATGGTCGTAACTTAGGGAAAGAGTCATGTCCTATCCTGTTTTGTTCTAGATCCAAGTGGATCTAGGAAGATCTGTTAGTGTCCATACCTACTGATTAGTCCGATAATAGGGTGTATCCTAGTCCAGACTTATCATAATGTGGCCTTTGATTGCTAATGATATCGTCCAAAACTTTAGAGTTTTTCTACATTATTTTCTTCTAAAGGTCTTTTCTTAGTGTGGCAATCTATGCCTCCATATTCCCAATGATATTGTCTCTTTATTCTAACTTCCCTTTGAGTGCTTCCTCAATCCTTTTATCTTCTTCTATCTAAACCTTCAACTTTGTGATCATCTTCTCTCGTTCTTCAGAGTTTGAATTATGAGTGTTTTATTTCTTCTTTAGTTTTTCCTAGAGCTTGTTGTTTTTCTTCTTTTCCCTTTTTGTAACTTCAATGGCACTCATTAGTTCTTCCATGAGATAAAATTCTTCTTCTCCATATTCCTTTTCAGATTCTTGTTCATCGAAGCCTGCTTCATCAGAGTTTTCTACTTCCATAAATAGTACTATATTTGTATCACTGTCACTAACTTCATCTTCGTCCTATGAGGAGTTGTCTTCCTTGGTTCAAAGACTTTTATTGAAGAATTTATTTTTGTATCTATTTCCTTTATGTAGTTGTTTCTTTTTAGCTTCATCTTCTTCATTTATTTTCTTTTTATTTTTGGGACATTTGTTAGCAAAATGACCAATACCATCATAATTAAATAAAATTAAGGGAATATTACCTTTGTACTTATTGATTCTTGGTTTTATCCTTTTGATGAAGTTGGATATTTCTTCATTGTCTTTTGAATCATCACTGCTACTAGTTTCTGACCTTGGATCTTTCTTGTGAACTGACTTTGATTGTTTCTTGTTACCTTTATTTGTTTTCTTATATTCTTTGATTGTTGCTTCCTTTGTAAATGAATTGTCTTGTTCTGTCCTTATTTCATAAGATGTGAGTATCCCATGTAGCTCGTCCATTTTCAATGTATCCATATCCACTCTTTCTTCTAGGTCTGATATCTTTGAATAAAATCTCATTGTTAGAGATCTTAATGCCTTTTTAACAAAGACCGGTTAATTTATCTCATCTCCCAATCCTTTTATGTCGTTTACTACCTCATCAATGAGTAGAAAGTAGGCTACTATGTTTTCATCTTCATTCATCTTCAATTGTTCAAACTTTGCTCCGAAAATTTGAAGTTTGGATTCTTTAACCTTTTCATCTCCTTCATAGATAGTCTTTAGTTTGACTCACATCTCTTTAGTTGATTTACAGTACATAATTTTTGTAAACATTGATTCATCTACACCATTCTGAATAATTTTCTAGGCTCTTGAATTGTTTTTTGCAAGTTTATTTCCATCCTTGTATGTTGGAGGAGTAGCTAATGCTTTGTATCCATACACCACAGATTGCCAAAAATCAAATTCCTGTGCATGTATGTATGTATGTATTTTCTTTCTCTAGAGTGCATACTTCTCGCCATTAAATTGTGGTACCCCAAATCTAGCATGATCCATGATCTCCTTCTAGTGGTTAAACTATTTCTTGAAGGACCTACTCTGATACCAATTGTTGGATTACTAAGAGGGGAGGTGAATAAGTAATAGATATTTTTAATCCTTTTTAACCATATTATATACAAGTGTTGTTTGTCTTTATGAACAATTTACCAATATCATTAAATCATGTGTAGAATAAATAAAACATGAACAATGATATATGACACACATACATAGTACACCAATATTTTACGTGGAAACTCAGTGCGGGAGAAAACCACGTAATTCTTTTTCTTATAGGTATTTAAGAATTACATTCATTGGAAGCACCAACTTCCTTTTTTCCAGCTGCAACTGGAAGCACCCTTCCACCCCCTATTTTCACGCAACAACCTAAGGGAACCTCCAACTCCCTAATTCTCTGGCTACAACCAGAAGGAGTCTACAATCCCCTATGTTTTCTAGATACAACAAGAAGGTGAATACAACCACCTATCCTTGCCACGTCTTACTTCCCTGAAGTTAAATGAAAATAGATGATGAAACCACTTCCACACTATCACTATGAGATATACAACTCTAAACCTATACTAATCTATGTCAACAATCTGTAACCAACCTATACCCATAGCCCGAGATCAACTTACACATGTAACCTACTTGTACCAACATAAAATAACAGGTGTGCAACCTGTCTATTATGTCGCTCACGTATGTACACACCCTGTATATACTCCATCCTGTGTATGCCTTCTAAAACTCGAGTTTTCACCTTCTTGAATAAATTTGACCCTTTTTTGCCTCTATCACATCAATCTGCAACCTCACATTGTGTTCAAACTGTAGATGTTCCCTATGCATCCATACTCATACATATCCTTTAACCAAATGCATCTAGGTATCTCTATTCATGTTCCATACATGTGTATCCAATCATGAACAAGTGTGATAACCATCACATGACTAGACATCAAACTCTTACTGTCATTCAAACTCAATCTATACCAACAACTCCAGCAATACAACATAACCAAAATCCATAAACCATGTATCACAAAAATCCTCAACCATAAATGGAGAAATACAAGATATCCCTCACCACTCAAGCTAACAAGAAGTGTCAATGATAGATATTAGACATACCAACACTGTATTTCTGTAGATATAGCTTATACAGTAAGTGCCATACAACCAATAGCCTCTCTGGGGAAAATCCTCAAACCCCCGTGAACATATCTCATGTAGAAAACAATATCTAACTACACATAAAAATAATACATACCTTTTGAACCTGTAGATAGATCTACTGTACCTCATCACTATAGACCTTCTTGGGAGCTTCCTTTCAAACTCTAGAGACCTGACAACTTCATATCCTCAAGCTTACATGGCCTTTTCAACTGTACGCAACCATTTCTTCTTCAACATGTGTATGTATGTTCTCTATTCTCCTCCATATTGCATATGTATTCGCTTTGTTCCACTGTTTCACACGTACACCTCAAAAACTAGGTTTTTTTTAGTATTTCTACAATTTCGAACCTTTCTCCATCAACACTCTTTCACTTCCTCAATCTTGCACAACTTCATATGTATCAATGTGTTCCTTCAATAAACCTTTCATAAATAATAGATATTCAATGTTCTCATTAGGTGTTAATAGGAGACTCTTGCTCTCTTATTTATACTCTCCAATTAGTTTCCTCTAGGGGTTACCTTCTAACCAAGTTAACCCAACTTCCTTCTTTTATGGATAACCCACTTCTAACCACTTGTCCACTTCTAACTTCTAGTTGCAACTAATTTATTTTTACTTATTTTCTTAATGCAGCCACTTAACCCAAGATTAAATCCTAGCTTCACCCACTTGACTAGTCAACCTCTTCTAGGAGTTTCTAGAATAACTTGACTTTTTTACCTTCTAGGGGATTCTAGTAAAGTCATGAGGGTTCTCCAACTTCATAAGTCCATAAATCTCTAACCGTGAAGAGTTATGTGGCATTCCACATATCACTGGAAATGGAATGACATGTATTATCCATGAAGAATAGTCTTACCTACAAATACATTGATCTTAATACCTTTATACCTCAAACAACATTGATTACTTTAACCATACTATTGGGGATACTAGAATTTGCCATTGGACTTTATTCAAGGGTTGACATCAGTGACAACCAACCTAATTAATCAACAATATTGTGTTGGGTTCTAAATGGTTAAGGTCTCTTGGCCTCATTTTCATGGATTTTAAGGTATTAAACATGCAATTCAACCAGGAGGGAAAACAAAATAAGTTCCAAGGAACCATAGTAGGTTCCCCTGACATCATCACTTTCAATCGAATGGAAAATCTCCTCAAAAAAATTAATTTTTTCATTATTGCACAACTCCATTCCATTCAAGCCATTGAGACACCCTTTGTGCATCTTGACCCCCAATCCATCCTCTCCAAACATCAAGTTGTTTTTCAACTCCCCATAGACTCACCCCTTCTAGTGGTGTTCATTATCATTCCATTCCCCTCATCCCCGAAATCCTTCCTCCCAATGTTCATCCCTATCGTCATCCCTTTGCCGAGAAAAATGAAATTGAGAAAATTGTTCAAGAATTGCTCGTCGCGGGGGTTAAATGTCTTAGTACTAGCCACTATTATTCTCTTATGGTCATGGTACTTAAGAAAGAAGCCTCTTGACACATGTGTCTTGACTTTCACGCCCTCAACAAACTCACCATCAAAGACAAATTTCACAATCCTATCATTGATGATCTCTTGGATTAATTAAGTGGTGCCTAGTACTTTACAAAACTTAATCTTCATTTTGGATACCACCAGATACACATGAAAGAGGAAAACATTCCTAAGACTGAATTTCAAATTCATGAGGGACACTATGATTTCTTGGTCATGCCCTTTGGCTTATGTAATTCTCCCTCCACTTTCCAAATCCTCATGAATCATGTCTTCCGTCCTTTTCTCCGTCATTTTATCTTAGTTTTCTTTGATAATATTATTATATATAGTAAAATGTGGAAAACCCTTCTGGCTCATGTGGATTGAGTTCTTCATATACTCTCTCAGCACCAACTTTTCCTCAAACAATCTAAATGTGCTTTTGGATCATCAGAAGTGGAGTACTTGGGTATTATTGTTGGAAAGGATGGTGTTAAGGTGGATCTTAAGAATACTGAAGCTATGTAGGATTGGCCTCGCCCCAAGACTCTCAAAATCTTGTGTGGTTTTATGGGTTTAACAAGAAATTATCGCAAGTTTGTTAAGAATTAAGGAAAAATTTCAACACCTCTCACTACTCTCCTTAAAAATAATTCTTTCACTTGGACTCCAAAAGTTTATCATTCCTTCTAATCCTTGAAGGACGATATGTGCACCACTCCTATTATGGCCCTTTCTGACTTCAAAAATGTATTTTTCCTAGAATGTGGTGCTTCAGTGAGAGGAATTGGAGCAGTCCCTATGTAATATGGTCGACCTTTGGCCTTTACCAGCAAACAACTTTCGGAGCGACATTTGGGTCAATCAATATATGAAAAGGAAATGTTGGCTATTTTGCATGCAGTGAATTTATGACACCTTTATATACTATGGAAATGCTTCCAAAATAATACAAATCATTAGAGCCTCAAGTATTTTCTAGAGAAATATCGTTCATTCCCTGAGCAACAAAAATGGGTGACCAAGCTATTTGGATATGATTATGAGATCATTTACAAGAAAAAAAAATACAATGTGGTTGTTGACACTCTTTCAAAAGAATATGAATATGAGGGATCCCTCTTTTCCCTATCCTTCATTATACCATATTAGCTCCAAGTTGTTCGCTAGGATTGGATGCAAGATCCCAAAATTTCATTTCTGATCTAACAATTGTAAGCTAATTTTCTAGTTTCCCCAAGGTACTCTTGGCACAATGATGAACTTCTCTACAAAGGTTATCTATATTTAAGTAAATAGTCACAACTTAAATCCACAGTGCTTTCTGAAATTCATGCTACACCCATAGTTGGGCAATCATGGTTTACCAAAACCTATGACAGGGTCAAACGTTCCTTTTTATGGGATGGTATGAAACATGGTGTCTGCGATCTTTTGGTGGAATGTGATCTATGTCAATGAAACAAGCGAGAAATAGTCAAATCCTCTGACACACTACAACTGCTTCCAATTCCACCCACTATTTGGAGGGATATCTCTATGGATTTCATTATTGGCTTGCCTAAATTGGGAAATAAGTTAGTCATCGTGGTGGTAGTTGACATTATTTTTTAGTATGATCATTTATGTTCTCTTCAACACCCATTTATCACCTCCACCATGGATCATATCTTCAAGCTTCATGGAATGCCTCATTCTAATGTTTCTAACCGAGATCCCACTTTCACAAGCAAGTTTTGGCAAGAATTGTTCAGGCTACAGGAAACCCAATTGCATCTCAATTAAATCTATCATCCTCAAACTGATGGCCAAACTGAAGTTGTCAATAATTGTTTGGAAACATATTTGAGGTGTTTTTCATCTGAGAGGTAAAAGCAGTGGGCTCAATGGTTATCACTAGATGAATGGATGTACAACACCTCTTACTATACAACTACTCCCATGATTCATTTTGAAGCAATATATGGAAAAAATCTACCTTCAATTCTCTCATGCATTCCAGGTGTCTCGAAGGTTCACGCGGTTGACCAAAATATTACAGTTCAAGAAGATATTCTCCACTCCCTCAAAGAGAAATTGGTAATGGATCAGAATTGCATGAAGCAACAAGCATATCAAGGTCGTTCCAAACGTCAATTTTTTGAAGGGGAATACGTGTTTCTTTTATTACAACCTTATAAGTAGACTTCACTCAAGGTTGAAAACTATTAGGAACTTGCGCCTAAATTTTATGGTCCTTATACAGTTCTCAAGCGTGTGGGACCAGTTTCCTACCAGTCATCTTTTCCAATTCATTCTAAGCTCCATCCTATTTTTCATGTCTCGTGATTAAATAAGGTGATTGGAACTAAGTGCCAAACTCAAAGTAGTCTCCCTGAGTTGGATGAAGAAGGCTCCATTTGGTTGCATCCATAAGAAGTATTGGACCAACGTGAGTGTCATCTCCATCATTTCACCATCAAGCAAGTGATAGTATAGTGGAAAGATACAACTCCAACATATGCCACCTGGGAGCCAACTACCATTCTGCAGCAATTTTCTCATCTTGAGCCTTGAGGAAAAGACTATTTTCAAGGGGGGTGGAATGTTAGGGACCTAACCTCCCTAAGCCCTCATGTAGGTGGAATAATATGTTTTCCATGAAATAAAGGCCACTAATAAGGCCTAGTAATAAGGAACAATAAGTCAAATGGAAGAAGACCTAATAGAAGCTTCCACTTCTAGAAGATCTTCCTCTAGATTGTTCTTATGATAGATAGATTTAATATAAATAGGAGTCGAGGGTATGATAATTTTTTTCTTGATAATTATTGTAATAGAGCATTTATTTTATGGATGATTCCCCCTCGAAGAGGCAAGTGAACATTGTTTCCTATCAATAAAAGTATTATTTTGGTGTTGTAGTTTCATCTATTGTGTTGTTTCGTTGTTATTCTCTGTAGTATTTTTGTTTTCTATTATTATAATAGATTTGGTACCTAACAGTCAAGTGTTCTCGCTTACCTGCTTGATAGACCATTTGGAGCTATCAATACAAGGTAAAAAGATATATGTTGTCTTATGGTATTTAAGGGTTGTGCCATTATGATCTATGTGTTCTAAATTTAGTTCATATTTATTATTTCCAATGAATAATGGGAGTGTGAATATTAGGGATATGAATAAACTTGTTGATTTATTGCATTATTGGTTTCCATTAATTGATAGATATTATAACAACTCTAACTCTATTAATACGACCATATGATGCATTTCTAAGCCCAAAGATTAAAGATGAATGATTGTCATCTCATAGCCAATGCACTTCTGCACGAAGTTTCCAAATTGGTTTATTTTGAGTTTTTCTCTTATCCAAAGAGAAATATGCACCTTATTCCAAGTATTTGATTGCATGCTATTTATTTTTTTCCTTCTCTCTATGCCATAATTTCCATTACTATACCATTTCAACACTTACCAAGTGAATCGATCTCTTTTAGAGGTCGTACGTTCCCATACATTGGCATTAAATATCACTCCAAGGTTGATTAAGGCCATATGAAGGTCTTACAAGTAATTTGCATGTGTGGGATACTAGGAAATATGTCCACCTTCTCCCGTACTTGTGAATTGGGTTCTCGGTATATAGACATCAATTTACCACGTGTTTCCTCCATTTACAAGTGTTTAAATGACAATGACTTGTCTTCCAATTTAGAGAACGAAAGAAAAATGTATTTCCACCCCCTGAAAGTTTAGCGTTGGGTTTACATCATGTAGCCATCAACCATTGTGTTTATTTAATTAAGAGCTATAGGATTCTCTAACTCTTTAATGCGTTTTCCTATAACAAGGAAATGCAATCTCCTCCAACGTAATTAGAGTTGTACATATAATAAAAAAATATATATTCGTTAATTTGTATTATGTATTATGTGTAAGGTAAGAGGGATAAGTGTAATGTGTTTTCATATGTTACAATTCTAATTACATTGTACATAGTTAACTAAGTGGGCATGTCAATGCTAATTTGACTCTTGTAGTAACTATAATTTTTTCTATTTCTCTTTCCTTAAAAAAATGATTTCGTAATTGTTGGTCTCAACCATATATATTTATTTATATAGTATTTTTGGAGGTTTCCCCCTTGAAGAGGCAAGTGAACATTGTTTTCTATCAATAAAGATATTATTTTGGTGTTGTAGTTTCATCTATTGTGTTGTTTCATTGTTATTATCTGCAGTATTTTTGTTTTCTGTTATTATAATAGATCTGGTACTTAACAGTATTAAGGTGTTCTCACTTACTTTCTTGACATGCCATTTGAACCTATCAATAGAAGGTAAACAAATATTTATTATCTTTTAGTATTTAAGTGTTTTGTGTTTATTCTTTATATATTCTTATTTTAGTTCATATTTATTAGTTTCCAATGAATAATGGGAGTGTGAATGCTAGGGATATATGAATAAACTTATTGATTTATTGCATTATTGGTTTTCATTGTCTAATAGATAGTATAACAACTCTATTAATATGACCATGGGATACATTTCGAGGCCCAAATATCGATGGTTTTCATCTTAGAGCCACTGCACTTCTACAGGAGGTTTCCAAATTGGTTTATTTGAGTTTTTCTCTTATCGAAAGAGCGATATGCACCTTATTCCAAGTATTTGATCGTATGCTATTTTTTTCCTTATCTCTATGCCATAATTTCCTTTACTATACCATTTCATGGTCGTACGCTCCCATACATTGGAATTAAATATCACTCCAAGGTTGATTGAGGCCATATGAAGGTCTTACAAGTAATTTGCATGTGCTGGATACTAGGAAGTATGTCCACCTTCTCCCGTACTTGTGCATTGAGTTCTCGGTATATAGACATCAATTTACCACTTGTTTCCTCCTTTTTCAAGTGTTTAAATGGCAATGACTTGTCTTCCAATTTATAAAACAAAAGAAAAATGTATTTCCACCTCCGTTTAGCGTTGATTTTACATCATGTAGCCATCAACCATTGTGTTGATTTAATTAAGAGTTATAAAATTCTCTAACTCTTTAATGTGTTTTCCTATAACAAGGCAATGCATTCTCCTCCATAAATTTTTTTTTCATTAATTTGTCTTATGTGTAAGATAAGAGGGAGAAGTGTGATGTGTTTACATATAGTACAACTCTAAGTACATTGCACATAGTTAACTAAGTGGGCATGTCAATTCTAATTACATTGCACATAATCAACTAAGTGGGCATGCTAATGCTAACCCGAGTCTTGTAGCAATCATGATTTTTTCTATTCCTCATTCAATTGTTGATATTAAACCTAAAGAACATTATTTGGTAATTGTTTGCCTCAACCATATATATTTATTCATGTGTCATTTTTGGAGGTTTCCCCCCTGGAAGAGGCAAGTGAACATTGTTTCCTATCAATAAACGTATTATTTTGGTGTTGTAGTTTCATCTATTGTCTTGTTTCATTGTTATTCTCTGCATTATTTTTGTTTTATGTTATTATAATAGATCTGGTACCTAACAGTGTTAAGATGTTCTCGCTTACCTAGGCCATTTGGACACATCAATAGAAGGTAAAAATATATTTGTTGTCTTTTGGTATTTAAGGGTTGTGTAGTAATGCTCTATGTATTCTTATTTTAGTTCATACTTATTAGTTTCCAATGAATAATGGGAGTGTAAATGCTAGGGATATGAATAAAATTGTTGATTTATTGCATTATTGGTTTCCATTATCGGTTTCCATTATCTAATAGATAGTATAACAACTCTATCTCATAGCCATTTCACTTCTGCAGAAGGTTTCCAAATTGGTTTATTTGAGTTTTTATCTTATCAAAAGAGCGATATGCACCTTATTCCAAGTATTTGATTGTATGTTATTTTTTTTCCTTGTCTCTATGCCATAATTTCCATTTCTATACCATTTCATCACTTACCGAGTGAATCAATCTCTTTTAGAGGTTGTACGCTCCCATAGATCGGCATTATATATCACTGCAAGGTTGATTGAGGCCATATGGAGGTCTTACAAGTAATTTGTTTGTGTTGGATACTAGGAAATATGTCCACATTCTCACGTACTTATGCATTGGGTTCTCGGTATATAAACATCAATTTACCACTTGTTTCCTCCTTTTGCAAGTGTTTAAATGACAATGACTTGTCTTCCAATTTTTTTTTACAAAAACTGAAATTTTTATATATATAAAAGACACGACCGAGGTCACATATTATAAAGGAGGGTGATGGTGGAGGAGATACTAGCTGCAAAATTTCCACAAAAATATTAAAAAATTGAGTCTAGAATTGATCCTACTTCACTGAAAGAAAAGCTTTTATTTTCTATCCTAGAACTATCTTGCGAAAGATTTATTTGTGCCATTTTTACAAAATTGAGGAGTGTCTTATTGATCTTCTTTAAACGCGATCTTCCTCTGGAGGGGGCTCTAGTTCTACGTTCAGATGAGGCAGCTTAGGGTCTGCTATGCTTCATGTTTCCTCATTATGGCTCTGCTCCAGTGAGTTTGGTGGCTTGTCTTCCATATTTTCTTCCATGTTCTCCCCTTAGCATCTCAGAAACTCGACTTGATCTTGTAACTAATTTATTAGTGTGCAGTGTTGAGAAAGAGTGTCTAGTGTGAAAGTGAGTGTGGAGCTATGAGAATCAAGAAGGAGTGTCAACTGCTGGGTGGTGGATAAATTATCTTCCACCATTTCTTCCTTCGATTGTTCACGAGCTGAACGATAAGCCATTTTTGCAATTAGACTGACTGTGATTTCTATAAAATTGCCTCCACTCCAATCACGGATGTTGCCTTTGACGTTTCCTTTTTCGATGTTGTTTCCTCTGGTGCTTCCTCTGTCGATGTTGCCTATGGTGATGCCTTTGTCTACGCTTCCTCTATCAGGGCTTTCTCTATCTACATTGCCTCTGTTGTTTCCCCTATTAATGGTGCATCTATCAATGTTGCCTTTGACAAAGCTTCCCCTTGTGTTGTCTTTGGTGTTGCCTTTCTCTACGTTGCTTCTTTTGAGGCCGATGCTCACGATTTTATCATGGTTTATCCCTCTAATGTTGGAGTAATGCAAAATTCCTAAATTTCTTTGGCGCTTCAACTCCCCTTCCCATATGAAATTCCAAACTATAGAGTTCTGGTGTGGTTGGATGCAACAATGAATCGAGAGATTGCCTTCCAATTTACCTCCTTTAGATGGGTGCTTGATGCATGAATGTCATGCAATCTGAATATTTGAGTGTCTTTGAAGCATTGGAGAGGCATGTACTTCCTGCACTCCCTTGCGTTGAATCATTACTGAGTTCCCTTCAAAATCCTTCACCTCAAGCGAAGTTACGGTAGAGGTAATGTTGTGGGATACTTAACGAGCATGGAGAGATGGGTACGATGAGTTCCTATGTAGGAGGAACATAAAGCGATCTGACATATCCATTTATTAATCCTGTTGTGTGTAGGTTCCCATGAGCCGGATGTTATGGGAGTACAAATCCTCCCTAAGCATGACGCTCGACTTACAACATGCCTCATCCCGCTGTAGAGCCATGTGGAGACTGGCACTAAGTGGAGAGACTATGGGAGGGGGTGTTAGAATATAATGGATGTGCTCGTTTTACCATTGACAATACTATTGTCACCCAACCATAGGCCGAAGCAACCCTCCGAGCACCTTAACCTTGACAGAGAATCATTCCGGAAGAAAACCCTAGGCTATATAGACAAACAAAGGGTAGCGCACCTTTCCCCAAGGATAGCACATCAACAAGAGCTTATCAGATAGTCCAAACCCTAACCAAGAGATAGTCCAAGACAAACGTGATCTGTTAGCTGCAACAGTTGCAATGGTAGCTCTCCTCAAACCTATGCACAAGACTAGGCACTGCAGTGCACACAAGTTGCTTCTCTGCAATTCTGAGACTGCCAGCCAGAATGAGAACTGGCCTCCTGTATTTATACTAATTATGGCTAACTGCCTGGGTCGACTTCTCATTCTGGGTATCTATCTGTTCAGTATATATTAATTATTCTCGTCGACTTCATCTCTTGGAGGATAATAACCTAATATAAATTATCCTCTTGAGCCAACATGTCTTCTAGGGTTATTAGCCAACTCATTAGGGTTTCTTCTTGCTTTCTGGAGTATTCTATTCTCATCAGGATTACATGTGGAGGTAAATACCTCCTGCAACTACCATAATATCAACACTCCCTCCTATCTAGGGAGGTATTACAGGTAATGGTCTTGAACACGAACATACCATTCACCCAGTAGCATCAACATAGACTATCTCATGACTAGATCATGAGCACCATCATCACCATCAATATCATCAGTTGTATCATCTCTCGAAACGATACTCCATCTGAGTAATTAGACATGATGTTGGATAAGTCACTCACACCACAGAGTGATACAAGAGCCATTCTTCTAATCTAGACATATGTCCTAGAAGAGTAAATGTTTTGAACCATTTTTCTTCTGGGAAATATTTGTTATTTGATCATCCATCTTGCTGATAATCATTTCCAATACCGTTGATAGTCTTCAAGGCAATCAGAGTAAAATAGAAAACAACAGTTTCTATCCATAACTACAATCCAGTGGTACACTACCACACCAAGTAACACACAAGTACTTGATCAAATAGTGGAACACATCCACCACTATAGTATATATCTACTGTCATACAATCTTCATAACAATCATATGATATCAACCTGCACAGAAACAATGTTATGATATAAACTGAATCATATGGGCCATTCTTCCACGCACATCTGTGAGATATCGGAAGAGCATCTGCCCTCAAAAGGTAAGACATCAATGATGAGCTATCTGGACTATTCTTCTCAAGAAAGGAATAATAATTGTCCTGATTTCTGAGCCTGGACCATTCCCCACCCTGGGCCATTCCTCTGGCACTAAAAAAAGTGTAACCTGGAGAGAATGAATCCGCCATAATGAATGCATGTCTTTAACTATTGAGCCTGGACCATTCCCCACCCTGGGACATTCCTTCGGCACTAAACAAAGTGAAACCTGGAGAGAATGAATACACCCTAAGGAATGACTGTCTGAACCATTTCACCTATTAACCACAAGAGGAAAAGGTTGTCCTGTACGAACCTCCAAAACAGACCATTCCTCATGTTAACCACAATGAGAAATCCCTTTCCGGCAAGGTAGGCCAGTCTTCTTAAGTAACCCTTAAGAAGAGAGACTTCCCTAGACCACTCCCCATGTTAACCACAATGGGAAGTCGTTGTCTATGGTACATCAACAATCTGGACCATTTTTCGAACTAGAAAATGTCTGTCTATCAGAAATCTCAATCCACTTTTCGAACTGGAAAGGAAACTTCTCATCCTGGACCATTGTAATCTTGTGATTCTCGATACAATGACTGATTGTTCTGGTTTTTCTTCTTTCTTGGAATCTTGTTCTTCTTTATGTTTTTCTTTATATCTTGGGTCCATGGAGTTTCTTATAGATTTCATGCCTTAAACATTCCACAATTTCCTTTCATCATAGGATCACGAATGTGAATGGACAACCAGGGATAATTTAAGGCTTTTCTTTTAAGAAGACCTCTTCTAAGGTCGAACTGAACACGTACTTCTTTCCATGTTTTATACCATGGATATATACTTCATCATCTTCAATGGATCGTAGGATTAGTTCCCTCCTAATCCTTGCTTCATGTATGAATGCATGTTCTTCTTTATGGTGATATATAATCAGCTCCTTCCATCTAGGAGAGTCCACATTTTCGTCTGCATCCTTATTGTCTTCTGCAAAGCATCATAATTATTTCTCCAATTTTATCTTGATTGCTGACTTCTTTCTTCTAGGTTTCTTCAAGATTGATTTTGATTTCGACTTATCTTGTAATAGCTTCCACAATATTTGTTTGATATATTTCATCCTTTCTTGTATAGTGATAGAAATCCTTATCTTGTTGTTCTTCCATAGATATAGTTCTTCTTGGAACATATTTTTAAGAGATAGATATACAAGATATGTACAGAGACTTATACAAACAAGATATGTACAAGAACTAAGAAGAGTATTGTTACCTTCAAAAGAAGAAGTCTCTTTCATCCTGCTTAGTCTTCTTTATGGGTTCCTTTTCTTCGGAAACTGATGCTTCGTGTTTCTCCTTCCTTTTCTTTAGCTCAGGACAATGATTCTTATAGTGACCATACTTTCGACAGTTGAAGCATTGTACTTATGAAATGTCTTTCTCTTTATTTGGCTTCCTCCTTGAACCAAACTTCCTTTTGTTCCTGAAATTCTTGAATCTTGTTGTGAAGAATTGATCATCATAATTATTTTGGGGTTTCTCTTTTGCAGTGATCCTAGATTCTTCTTGAGAACATCAAGTCCAAAGTTCTTCAAATGTAGGATACTCCTTCCTTCTGTTCATGCTTGCAGCAAATGCATCCCATGTCTTGGGAAGACCATTGAGTACTATGTTTACCAATTCCTTCTCTGAAATGATTTCTTCAATAGCTTGTAGTTGATCTCTTAACTAAGAGATTCACACAAAGTATTATGTTATGTTGTCATCATCATTCATCTTCATGTCATGAAGCTCATTATTCAGACTCATTACTTGTCCAATGTTTCTGACTGAGAAGAGATTTGTTAGGGCATCATACATCTTCTTCGATGAGTCAAGATGGGAGATATAGGGTATCAAGTGGTCTTTTATAGAATCCACTATGATACTCATGGCATTGATGTCACCATCTTTGAACTTCTCCATAGCTGCAATGTTTTGTAGTTCCTTCTCTTTCCCTTCTTCAAACTATAGTTTCACGATCATTCCTCTCACGATATCCAACACTTTATTCTTGGAAAGGATGAGATCAATCCTTGTCTTCCATGCTTTGAAGTTAGAATCTCCATCTAACTTGTTCTCTGACTTCATAGAGTAATTCATGGCTTCTTTGACATGGTCAACCCTAGATTTGACCAAAAGCTCAAACTTCACATCTTGGCTTTCTGAGAGTACCCGGAGATGCGCTAGGATAGGGTGCACTGATCTATCCATATATTAGGTCAATCCCTTCATTTAAGGTGCCTCAACAAGAGGATTAGGGTGTCTGCAACTGCACCTGCTAGTAACCCTAGTGGCAGTGCTATGGTGACTGCTCCTGCTAGAAACCCTAGCGACAGTTCTTCAACGAGCTTAATATTCTTACAGTTATGTTTCCTTCCAGCGGTTAGACTAAATGAAGGAGGTGTGGGCCCATAAGCTGTTAGAATATAATGGATGTGCTCATTTTACCATTATCAATACTATTGTCACCCAACCATAGGCCGAAGCCACCCTCCAAGCACCTTAACCTTGACAGAGAATCATTCCAGAAGAAAACCCTAGGCTAGATAGCCAAACAAAGGGTAGCGCACCTTTCCCCAAGGATAGTGCATCAACAAGAGATGATCATATAGTCCAAACCCTAACCAAGAGATATTCCAAGCCAAACGTGATCTGCTAGATGCAGCAGCTGCAATGGCAGCTCTCCTCAAACTTGCGCACAAGACTGAGCACTGCAATGCGCACAAGTTGTTGCTCTGCAATTCTGAGATTGCCTGCCATAATGAGAATTGGCCTCCTGTATTTATACTAATTCTAGCTAACTTCCTAGGCCGACTTCTCATTCTAGGTATCTATCTGTTCAGTATATATTAATTCTTGTGGCCGACTTCTTCTCTTGGAGGCTAATAACCTAATCTAAATTATCCTCTTGAGTTGACATGTCTTCTAGGGTTATTAGCCAACTCATTAGGGTTTCTTCCTGCTTTCAGGAGTATTCTATTCTCGTCAAGTTTACACGTGGAGGTAAATACCTCTTGCAGATACCATAATATCAACAAGGGGTTGAGTCATTAGGGTGTGGATAAGAGAAGTTACATGCCCAAAATTTCCATATGACCTAGGGAATTTCCAATTGATAAATTCTCATGTTCATCTGCTTCTGTATTGTTAGCACATGGGGCATGGTAGAAGGAGGAATGGAATGAGGATATAATTGCTCTGATCCTTTCAATGATTCTTTTCAACTTTGAATTATTTGGGTCGTCCCTTTAACGAAGTGCCAAATTATATTTTTTGAGTCCCCTATTACAATAAGGTTCCTAAGTTGTCGTTCTGGAGCTAGGAGTACTCACTGATACATCACATAAGCCTCTACCTTGTTGTTGGTGGTTTCTCCCAGGTTTCAGGAGTAGCATAGCATTCTTTTCCCTCTAGGGATATACAAAACCCCTCCTGCACCTTCCTCCCCTGGGTTTCCTTCTGATGCACCATCGAAACATAGGACATGACTATCTTGAGAATTTAGCCGATTTTCAAGTCTTGCTGAGAATAATGAAGCTGCAAGCATGATGTTTTTGGAAAAGTTAAGGGGGGAATGGCAGGTAGGTTTATTTTTTCCAACCATTTTTCTTCTTCTTCTGTCAAAGGGAAACCTACTAGAGATATAATATTTTTGTATGAGAGGAACTCACCCAGTTGGTTGATCGCATGGGCTACGACTATGGGGTGAAACTAGCTTCTCCTTGAAAATGCTTTTATTTATTGCTAGCCAGATTTGCCAACACACATATTTTATCGAGGTCTTCCAGAAACAGCTAAAGATTGGTTTTTTGGTGAGGTATCCTTTGTAATATTTACTCCATTTTTCGATCATACTTCTACAACTTGTCGACCAAGAAATTTGAGGGGTTATCTCTGAATAGAAAATGTGCATCACTTGTTTGGAGAAATTTCAATTGAGGAAAAGATTATCAATGCTTTTGAAATATTGATTACAGAGGGCACATCTGAAGGGTCCCATATATCCTCGTTTGAGCATATTTTCCCTTGTTAAGAGCTTGTTGTGAGCTAATTTCCAACCAAAAGTATTAATCTTGGGTAGACCATCTGGATTCCAAATTTCTTTCCAGATTTCTGATTTTTCTAGGAGATCTTTGTCATGGAGGAGGTTTTTATATCCTATCCTTACAAAGTATCTTTCCTCTCCCTAGTCCCTACTATCATTCTGGTTAAGATGGACTAGGGCATATCCATTTACAATCAAGAGGAATTGATGGGAATCATTGAGAAGGAAATGGGGGACCTCTCCAAATTTCCAATTTTTCCAAGTTCCATTGCTCTTCCACTCAGAGATATTAAAGAGAGTGATTTTCCCCTTGGAATTTATCCAAATTATGAGGGAGTCTAGAGAGGACATACAAGACAATTTTCCCCTATCTGATAAATGATCTTCCCAAATTTTGATTTCTTTACCATTCCCTGGGATCCATATGAGATGATTTTGAGTGAGCGACATAGAGGCACGGATGAGATTCCAGATAGGGGAACCTATTTGATTGAGAGTGGTTGTTTCCGGACACCTATTTCAATTTTTTCAAAAGTATTTGTAGTAGATTTCCTTTTTCCACCATTATTTACTTCCAGTGATTAAGTGCCAAATTAATTTCCCCCCCAGAGCTATGTTGATCTTTTCTGGATCCCGAATCCATAGTCCCCCATTTTCTTTTGGGGCGAAAACAGTAGACTAGTTTACCATGTGGAGATATTCTCGTTATCTTTTCCCCTTTGCCAAAGAAATTTTCTGATTAGTTTGGCCATTTCCTTTTTAATTCCCACCAGAGTGTTGATCTGAAAATGATAAAGGTTTGTATTCTTGAAAATATTTGCAAGTTTTAATTCAAGTGTTCTTATGCAAAAGTATCAATTTGCAAACACAAATTTTTATAGAAATTACACATTCAATATGCATATAATAAGCAGCAAATAACAGTGAACAGAGAATACATAACACAACAAATGATAAAGGAGTTCACCCCTCTCTTGGGATACATCTCTTGGTCCAGCTTCCAATGGATCTTTTGTATTATTTTCTCAAAGTGCTAAAATATGTGCTTTACAATGCTCAAAATTCCAAATAGATGGCTCCAATGGCTTCAGAACGTCCAAAAACCCCTAGCTGGGCTTTTTCGACACCCGATTTGGCCAAAAATTGAAGAAGATAGGCTTCCTGGAAACTCCCCTTCAAACTTGTTGTCTCTAGATCGCCAAAATGCATCTCTGCCTCCTCAACCTAGCCCCTACGCTTATATTTGTGTTAAAACCTAGTACCGGGTGCAACTGCAAAACAGTGTGAACTGTAGGACGGTTAGGGCGTGCCTAGCCCCTAACCGCCAAACCCGTGGACATATGGGTCACCATGTGACCGCACCCGCACATAAAAAAAGGCCAAGGTTTAAAATTGTAGAAATGCACCAAGTGTCAAGCGTGCGGGCTCCATTTTCATTTGAAAAACGCGCGCGACAATGGTTATATGGTGGCTACATGTGACCGGGGATCGGGGCTAAGCCCCGGCCCAGACCGCGCCCCAAATCACAACATAATTCAATTTAAATAAATTTTAAACCATATATATGTTAAGAATCAACGGTGGGTGCACTAGTTGGGCAGCCCTTCCCAAGGCTCTTCCCCTTCCCGGAGGTCGCGGGGTCGAGTCCTATCGACTACACAAATTTTAAACCATAGCCAAGGTGACACGTGGCGACCCTTGTTTGGGCCACGTGTCACCAATCCATTCGCCACCAATGCCACATGTCAAGAAATGATTCATCTTCCAACTGCCAACCAACACCTGCCATGTGTCACATGGCCCTACCAACTCAACATCTGCCACGTGTCGTACGGACTGTATAGTCAGCACATTTTTTTTTTTTGCTTGTTTGACGATTTGAACAGAATGCGATATCTCACTCATCCGAGGTCCGTTTGAACCCAAACAAGTTGCGTTGGGTTCGTGATGAAGAGGCCTACACACCCGTTCGATTTTAAGTGATTCTGAGCACTTTGAACTTTGAGAAAAATTTGATCCCCTGGATCACACCTCCCCATTGGAAAGATTTTGGACCTCCAAAAGACTATTTTCAGTCTATCTGAAGACGAGGGTATAGTTCCCTCACCTTTCCAACCTCAATCCACTTGGCTTTGCTTGGATTTGTGCCTTTAAGACCAATTCGAAGATATTCCACATTTCCTCGTTTTGAAGTTCTCATTCTCTTGTCAAGGATGGTGTCTTCATGCAGTTCTGTAAGATATTATGGAGAGAAATCATCTATAGAAGGAATCTGAACATGCTCTCCTTGATCATCAATCAAAGGAGGCTCATACAATTTCAAATTCTCAACATTAACCACTGCATACATTTTCATATAAGGAGGCAAATCTAAATGGAAGGTATTGTTACCAATCTTGTTAAGAATCTTGAAAGGACCATATCGAATTGGTTTCCGTTTTTTACCTTCTCCTTTAAGCCTCCCCTTACTAATGTAAAGCCAAACTTCATCTCTAACTTGGAAATTGTGATCAACACGATGCTTGGAATGTCTTGTCTTGTACTTGGCTTGACTCTTTTCCAACTGCTCTTGTACCATTTGATGTATTGACTGAATTTGTTCAATGAACTTTTCCGCCCTATCAATGTCATATTGACCATCAATAGAAATATCCTTCCCAAAGATAAAATCTAAAGGAGATTTGGGCAAATAGCCAAAACATGCTTCAAATGGTGATGTTTGAGTTGAAGAGTGCTTAGCTCGATTGTAAGCATGTTG
>ML781464.1:289143-305790 GCA_009831015.1 Picea engelmannii | reverse complement strand
CCTTGATGCAGATTTGTGTTGAAGTCTCCTGCTATAATGTAGTAGTTCTGTGCTCCGATCTCTTTGATTTTCATAAAGGATTCCCATCATTATATTTTTTCCCAATAGTTATTAGGCATATAAACATTACATATAGGATAAGTGATACCTAATTGTAGATGCTTGAGATGCACTAGTGACCAGTGTGAATATTGTACTTTTTTCTCTTCTTTGAAGAATTGAGTATTATAGACTATACAGATCCCTCCTCACGCTCCTCTAGCATTTAGAGTTGTTACACTGCTTGTTTTCCATATTTCTTTCATTTCTCGCAAGGCTTCATATCCCTGCATTTTAGTCTCCTGAATAAGGAGGATATGGGGTATCTTTGTTTTGATTAAATTCCCATTGCTTCATTTTTTCACTTTGTCCCAACCCTCTACAATTCCAGGAGACTACCTTCATTATTTACTGACATGTTTTGTTTCCCCCCCTTTTGTGGGTTGAGACTGTCCTTTTGTTCTTGGGAATTTCCCACTCTTCCCTTCGTTTTTTAGGAATTCTTCTAGCATTCATTGGGTTCCTAGTTCTTTGTCCTGATTTGCAGTTTTTCCCCTTCTATTTCTGTTGGTTTTCCTTCTCGATTTCATTGATCTGACACTCTTTAGGAGTTCCATATCCAGTTCCTCCCCCGAGTCCTCCTGACTTTCATCCTCCAGCACATGGGGAGGGTCCAAGAGATGAGGGGCATCAGGCTCGACTTGAGGCGAAGGAGGGTCTAGATCTGGGTTTTGTTAACTCTGAATTTCTTCAGTTCTTTCTTTTGAGTTGACCATTTCTACCTCTAGGTTCTCAAGAGGGTCATACCTATTTTTGTTTCTTTTTGCTTCATTGTTGGTATGTATCGGTTATTTCCCCTTGATTGGTGAGAAGGGAATGGTCTTGGTTTTCCTTTCTTGTTGTTGAGCTCTTGATTTATTTGTCACTTTCTTTCTTTTGGCTCACTTCCATTTCTCTAGCACTTTGTTTTCGGGGTTCTCCTGTGTTTCCTTGGGACAATTTTTGGCGAAATGTCCATACTCATGGCAGGATTTGCATTTAAATGGGATTTTCTCGTAGTCTACTGTTTGAATGTATAACCACCCATCTAGGGTTAGTTGGATTGTTTCTGGAAGTCCTTTTTCCATATCTACTTCTACACAGAGATGTGCACATGATTGTAGTTTGTCTCATGATCTGGCTCGATCGATGAACCTTCCTAGTGTGTTTCCAATGTTTTTTATGGTTTCATCATTCCAACAATGGACAGGAAGAAAGGGTAGCTTGACCCAAACTAGGACAACTGAGGGGATATCATTTTCAAGGCTTAAGTATGGACTCCATTGATTTAGGTACATTCCTCTAGTGCCCATGAAGTATGGGCCATTTCTAACAATCAATTCTCTATCAGTTTTATTTTCAAAGAGGAAGATAAAGAATCCCTTACCACATAAGGATGTTTAAATCTTCCCTTTTATCTTTTTCTTCCAGTTTTTCTCCAACCATTGCGCCATTACTCTTCGGGAGGGCCAAAGTCCCATGAATTTTCCGATCAAGCCATTTTCTGCTAGTCTCAGGGAGAACGATTGAGAGGAGGGGGAATGAACAGAGACCTTCAGGATATCCTCAAGATTTTTAACAAACTGTGATTGGGGGTTTTCTTTTGTTGATTTCGTGTACGAAGAAAAAAGTGCCTGGGATGCAGCAAGGTCTAGAGTGGGGGTGGTTGTGGAAGATCCCTTTCCCCCAAGCTATAGGCCATGGCAGGGAACGATAGACGGCTGAAACCCTAGATTCAGAGTCAGGGGTTTTGATTTCGTTGTTGAACTACTAGATTATTATGCATTTTACCTTACATTCAAAATCTTGACTTGTCTTCCAATTTAGAGAATGAAAGAAAAATGTATTTCCACCTTATGAAAGTTTATCTTTGGGTTTACATCATGTAGCCATCAAACATTTTGTTGATTTAATTAAGAGTTATAGAATTCCCTAACTCTTTAATTTGTTTTCCTATAACAAGGCAATGCAATATCCTCCATAATTTGTTTTTTATTCATTAATTTGTCTTATATGTAATATAAGAGGGAGAAGTGTGATGTGTTTACATATGGTACAACTCTAATTACATTGCAAATATTTAACTAAGTGGGCATGCCAATGCTAACCTGAGTCTTGTAGCAACCATAAATTTTTCTATTCCTCTTTCAATTGTTGATATTAAAACTAAATAAAATGATTTGGTAATTGTTGTCCTCAACCATATATATTTATTCATATGTCATTTTTGGAAAATATTGCCACTAGAATTGTGTATGCACATATATAATACCATTGAGTGTTGTCATAATAGAGAATTAATTCACTAGAGTGTTTTGTAAGAACTTTCAAACAATAGATTATATATATATTATTCTTGCACAACTATCTAAAAGGGTTGTACATGCACAATTCAAGAATAGAACTTACATTCAATTGATAATTTGAATTGGAGTATTGTTTTTTTTGACTCATGCATTGGATGGGTTATATATAAATTTTGAACTTGAGAACAAATATGGAGAGTGTGTGTGTGTGTATATATATAATTAATTAATTTGTGTTGTGGGCAAGAAGTCGAGTAGTGAACCAAATATAAAATAGAGCCATCCTCATATACCTAATGGTGATTAGTAGTTAAGAAACTTTGCACTCAAATTGCGTTAACAATAGTTAACACAGTGGTTGAAGGAACCATCACCAGAGAGTTTTGTCTCCTTTAATTTTCCATTGGTGCTCGCCATTAACATAGAGAATTTATCATATTGTGAATGCAATTGAAGTTTTCACCCACATATTGTTCCTTTGAGGCAATGTTTTTTTTGGATAGTTGGAGAAATACTAATACATGGTATTGTTCACAATTAATGGCATGAAATGTTGTGTAGGCATAGTAGAACATCAATAATTAAAGAAGACTATTGAGTGCATTGTGAACTTATCATTTGAAGAGAAAGATTCTAATTTCCAAAGAAATCACACTAAGAGAAAATTCATTATACCATAATTGAAGATAGATATATCTGTATAACATGGAGAACAAAGGCTATAAGTAAATTTCGTAGAGGATCCATGTTGGTGAAGTGAGTGGGATATAAGTCCCTTGTTTATGGATCACATAACCCTTGATGGACATCAACCAAAGTCAACCAAAGTCAAAGTCAATGACACTTAGCCATCTTAACCAAAAACACCAAAGTAAATTAATTCAAACCTCGGTTATCCAATTCAACCAGTGGGATCATATCGTATTTATTTGACTCATGATTCAAAATTTGAATTTGTTGCAAGTTTAAATATATCTGAACATTATTAAGTGTTGTAATGTGGCATTGCATACTTTTACATAACATTTGAAGAATGTCACAATCCAACATAATCATTGAGGAATGTCAAAATGCGACATAACTCTCTATGAACGTCACAATGCAACATAACATAGGTCAACCAAGATGAATGTTGTAATTAGACACAACACTAGATAAATGTCGCAATCAAGGATGATTTCAAGGATGGAAATTTATTTTAAAATGTAAAAACCTTGACGAATCTTACTAATCCTTCATATGCCAACTATAAAATGTTTGGCAATATTTTTGTAAAAATTTACAAATTTCTAAGGATTTTATATAGTTTGTATAAAATTTTGGCGATTTTTAAGGTAAAATAATTTAGCCTATAGAATTTGGGTGAATCATTTTTAGAATGGCGAATCTTTTTTTGGGAAAAACCATGGAAAATTATCCCATGATCAAAATTTAGCCACTAAAATCATCCCTCATCGCAATCCAACATCACTCTTAAGCAACATTGCAATGCGACATAACCCTTGATGAATATCATAATGCCACATAAGCATTGAGAAATATACCAATTCGACATAAGTCAACAAAGATGGTCATTCACAGTGTGACATAACCATTCAGAAATGTCGTAATCCAACAGAAACCTTGAGGAACATTACAATGCAACATAACCTCTGATGAACATTGCATTGCAACATAATCATTGAGGAACCTATAAGTCAACCAACATGAATGTCGCAATATGACATAACCATATTATCAACCTCACAGTGACCAATATTGTCACGGTGTAACATTTTGGTTAATCCTCCCTCCTAATGTCCTTCCACACACATTTTGGTTTGTTCAGAAATGAAAGAGTCCTTCCACACACATACCGTGCACGCAACGGGACTGACAGTGGATGGAAGAAAACGATACCGACGAGTCTTGACATTGCTATGTTCGTTGAAGATGCGGGAGTAGTAGGTAGTCATCTGAATTAACTAATTAATTCGTTGACTGAATTATCTACGGCCGAGAAAACCCTTCAATAGCGCTTTCACATTGCGGAATGATTGAGAAATCATTATCTGCCGTGTTGTTCCAAATTCTATGATTGTTAATGTCACGAGAGGCACTCTTTATCAGAAGTATGATGGAGGGGCTGGCAGTCGCTCAGAAACCAACGGTCAAATTCAATCTGAGAAAGTAGTTTTGAAAATTCTTGACCAAATTATTCATGTAATATATCAAAATGGTCGTACGATCTACAATTTCAACGAATCTATAGGTTTACTTTCATTTTCTTTCTAAAATATTATTTTGATCAACTTTTCAATTAAAAATATTATTTTGATTAATTTTTCAATTCATAATATCATTTTTTAATATATCAAAATGAGTATTTATTAAAATATGAAAACATTAGACAATGAATCACTTCTAAAATAATTTTCATTTCATCTTAAATATAAATTTTATATAAAATATTTTTCATTTCATCTTAAATATAAATTTTATATAAAAATGATTTTTATGATTTTTATTGTATATTAAAATTTCATCTTAAATATAAATTTTATATAAAAATGATTTATACGATTTTTATTGTACATTAAAATAAAAGAGATACTTTAATAAACACAATAATTTAGTCACCTCTATTTTTATTTTTATTTTAGATGAAAGAGATACTTCAATAAATATAAACATCATAAAATTAAAAACTTAGCCATCTCTATTTTCTAAAAATAAACTTAGTCATCTCTATTTTAATTTAAAATAAAAGATATACTTTAATAAACATAATAACTTTTTTTAATATTTTAAATAGACAACTTAAATATATACACATATATTAATTAATAATATTTTAATAAATTTTAGATTCAAGGTTCAACATTTTTTTCTTGGAGAAAAATCTTTATATTTCCAAAAGTAAAATGTACATATTTCTATCTTCATAAAGAATTTTTAGAGTTTATCATTTTGTTCTATTCAAAAACATATTATATACATCTTTCTATTCAACTAAATCTCACTTATTGACCTTCAATGACATTCTCAATTTGATTTTCTTTATTTGTACAAGTTGCTTACATAGTTTATACCAAGTCTCCATACTAAGTCAATTCAAAAGATTCTACACATTTTGAAAATAAAATGAAGGGCTAGAGAAGGAAGGACATATCCTCGCTAATATGACCGTCAAAAAATTCTTGAAATAAAAAAGAACCCTTTTCCAACTCCAAAGTTTCCTTAGAGAGCTCATATGCCAAAGTATTGAGCTCCCTATAGATGTGAGCGAAAGAAAACCACTCGAGAGATGATAATAAGGATCCGATCTGAGCCAACAATGGATGAACCCTCACCACCTGTAGTTGCACCATACCATTTTCCCAGTCAATTGTCACTCTCGAGTCTGCAAACACTTGCACTTTCCGTAGATTTAAATATTTTCCAAAATAAGCAAAGCCCACATGGCTGAGAATTCTTCTTTTGCATTTGAGCCATTTCCTGCACCATATCTAACCTTGAAAATATGAGATTCTGAAATATACAAGACTACCCCGACCCCACATCTTAACGGGTGCCCTTGACTAGCCCCATCAAAATAACTCGAAGGAACACCTTTGGTTAAAGGAGGAATTATGGGCTTCCTCTGCTTGTGAATTTTATGTTCTGACTTGAACTCGTATAAAATCTTTGAAACCATACCGGCCACTACCTGAGGAGGAATGGAATTCTTGTGGAAGATGCATAAATTACAAGACCAACGTATGAAATAAAGAAAGAATAAAGGAAGAGAACCGAGCTCCCTTCTTACATGATCGCCCTTCCATATTTTGAGCCAATCCTCTAGATCCCCAAGAAGAGCATGGGAGTTAATTTTTAACTTCTTTGAGACTATGTTCCATACCTTTTGAACATATGAACAATTAACTAACAAATGAAGCATCATTTCCTGCTCAACCTTGCACAAGGAACAACGATTTGAGCTTATCCATCCTCTTCTAATCCCATTGTCCCACATAAGAATTTTGTTCTCAAGAGACAGACACATAAATACTTGTACCTTAAGTGGTGCATGAAATTTCCATACAAAGGACCACCACCACTTCCTGATCCCTAAAAATTCATCTTTTTCAATGCAAAGGTAACCCAACATTACTATATAATTTCTTGACTTTTCATTCTTCGACCAACATAATTCATCCTCCTCATCCTACATCCTTATGAAATTTGAACTCGAGATTTTGGCATAAACTTTCCATTCTATCGTCATGTCACATTCAATCTCTAGCTCCTCAACTACCTTCCATTCACTACAACCAGTTAGATTGAAACTTATGGCTCTAGCTTCCCATAATGAGAAAATATTTTGATCATGGAGCACAACCACCAACTCTTCGGAAAATTTGAAACCCACCACCGAATTCAACCAGGGATCCTCACCTATTCATATGCTCTCTCCATTTCCAATATGCCACACTTTCTAGTCCGCAATTAATAAAAAGCCTCAATCAATGCTTTCCAAATGATTGAACTATTTTCCTGTTTTTCTAAACCACTCAATGGAAGATTTACCTCGTATAGACTTGGATGAAAGTACCCTTCCCCACAACATCTTGTTATGAATAAGTCTCCACAAACTCTTTGTCGATAATGCTCTGTTGAACCAACAAATATTTTGCATTCCCTAGGTGTCCAATTTTTTTTTCATTGCTAATCACTCCAACTTGATCATTGTTATTCCATCTCATTCCTTATGCCCCAGCCACAAGAACACACTTTTATGATCTTAGTTAAAATTCCTTTCAGAATTTTAGTTATGGAAGCCTAATTGGAAGGAATGTTGTTGAGAACCGACTTTAGGAGGACTAAATGACCTGCTCATGATAACCAACGATGTTCCTAGAGAGATATTCTCGCTTGGATTTTTTTAACCAACCACAACCAATTATGAAAAGAGTAGACATTTAGTTTTAAATCAAAACCAAGGTATTTGATCTTGCCATAAATGTTGTTCTGAGAAAAGGGGAGAATAACCTCCTGCTAAAATTGGACTTGTTGTAACCTAGGTCTACACCCCTCCCTCTCCTCTCCCATTTCCTTATACCTTCATCAATTTTTTCTGAGTTTTGTGGTTTCTCGCTTAGCTTATCCTCCCCTGTTTAATTATTCAGCTTCATGGCCTTTGTTTTTCGTTGCTTATTTGCATCGTCTGTTTACTTTATTGAAAAGGATCACATGTTCTGGAATGAGTTTCAAAGACTCGTCATCATATTCACCACTAACGAAGCATAGAGCAGGTCCACCGAGTATTTTTTGTGTGCACACGAGATATCCATGATCGACAAATCCATTGAAAGCTCAATAAGCTTTCACATAAGCTAGCGACCAATCAGAGAAGACCATGTCAGAATCGAAATACATGCAAACAACAAGTTGACATGATCAACAGTGAATATCTGGCGTTAATGCAGAGAAAATACTTTTTGTCGCGGAGTGCCTAACTCCCGCGCTAATCGCTATCGGCGGCATCCCCATCCTCCAAATCAACAACCACGGTTAATTTCATCATCGCAACATGCTCGGGCGTTAAACCCCTTAAGCAGGCCGAAATCTAAACCATGTTATAACGGGGGCGATACATGGCAACTTATAGGGGATTTCGGGCCCAAAAGTGGTGTGGAACCAAACCACCCTCGAAAACTCCCAAAATCATGTGCCTATATCATGTCAGGTCACCATGTCACCTCCACTCACCTACACTTCAGTTGCATCCACATCATCCACCTCCACTCATACCGCTCCCTTGTTAAATGATCACCTCCAAGCACTCCAGTTCATGACCAATTATGTCTTATGCATGTCCACTTTACTGACAACAATACAATTATCCAAGCAATACATGTGGCAGTTAGCGGGGCCAACACAAGGTGTTTTAGCTGTCGAAAGTGCAATAAAGGATCAAATAAGGTGAAGATCTTCCCATGTAGTCGGTCACCTCCAAAGACCTGAAACAGTTCTCAGGCATGTCGAAGATCGATACAAAGATCTGTTCTATCACTCCAAGTCATGTTTCTGCCAATTACAGTTCATCCAACACATGCATCAGTTCAGTCTCAGAGACAGAAGCAGTTTCAGTTGTTCAGTTCTAGAATTATTTCAGTTGAATTAATAAGTGGTTTTCTGTGTGTGATAAGAACCACTCTTTTTTATTAAGTCTAGTGTGAAGCGCACATTGTTGTACTCCATGCAATGTTTTATTTAAGTTAATTTTTTTTCTACAATTAGTTATCCAAAGTTAGGTCTTAGTCCCAGATGAACGAGAACCTTTGCAACTCTGTTAAATATGTAGTCTTTGTATGTTTTTTGGGGGGGGACTTTTGGGAAAGGATAGCAATACAAAACTAGCTGGACCCATTCGATGCATGGATTAAATCTCTCTACCTGGTGAATATAATCTTGATGACAGTGTTTTGTTCAAATCTTCATGTGTTTTTATCTAATCTTGAATACAATTTTGATTTGTGCAAAGTACATTTCATTTCTTTTAGCTATTGTATAACTTGTCTTTATTGATATGCAATCTGTGACAACAACTGATTCTTGGTGACAAATTGTTTTTATCGCAACGTGAGGGAGTAACTGTGTTTTTTATACATGTTTAATGTCTTGAGATGATATTTTAAGTATTAAACTTCTTGCAACAGATTATTCATTGAGTGCTTTGTTGTTTCCCTTTGTTTTTATTAGTTCACTTGTCTATCATTTGTGTGCCACCATCCAAGGAGGACCCTCATCCATATCATTTTTCCAAACCCAACCATGCTCTTGTCTTGGTAAAACTGACCATCTACCCATCTAACTAACCAACAAAACCCAAAAAAAAAACAACTATTCTAAACTGATAGGTGGCCTAGATTTTCCCTTTAGCAGTGAGGTGTAGACTTTAGGACTAACATCTTTTGGCGTTGTTGTCGGGGAGTAGAGTAATGAGATATATTTCCCTGGGAGAATGACAACAATCATATCTGATCTTTGATGGTGAACAAATACCATACACATTCAGACTACATATCATTCACCTGGTGACTCCATGGTTAAAGAATCCAGTGGCGACTCCACAGTTTTAAGATGTTGTATTTTCAGCTGGAAGTCATCTTGGCTCGAAGGTTTGCTCCTTTTAATTTCTCTGTTGTTCCTAGTTTTCCAAATGTTGTTCCTACTATAGATGAGTGGGGTGATATTTTGCCCATATTTAGATAACATAGAGATGACAACCCTGTTGAGTATTTGCTTGGGTTTCATGAACTCATGCATCTATGGGGAATACATCATGAGGATGTATTAGTGAGTGGTATCAATCCTTTCCCCCTGCTAGCATCTCCTCCCTAGAACAGTTCCATGCTGCATTTAATAAGCGTTGTAAAAGGTTTTTTCCAGCTGATTTAATTTTTGAAAACTGTTGTGAAGAATTTGGATCTCATATTCGACAGTCACTTGTTAGTTCTTCTAGTAGTGAAAATAAAAGGGATGTTTCCATTGAGGAAGTGGAGGAATATTCAGTTATATATGAGTCTTATTTTGATCCTTTTATTCAAAAAGATGATGTTGGGAATTGCATTAATGATGAAATTGATGATGACAAGGCTTTGGATACATCTTGCATTATTCTAGGTGACTCAATTAGTCATTGTTATGATACATTTGTTGTTCTATGTTCTCATAAATATTTGATTAACTATGAGGAAAGTAATGTTGAAGGTCATGAGCAAAATTTTCACCTTCCTTCTAAAATTGTTGAGCAACAAGAAATCTATAAGTCTGAAGATGACACGCTGGAGCTAGACTAAGGAAAAACCAACAATGCAGAAGACATACCCATTCATTTCAAACAACAAGATGAGCAGTATCAAGACTATCCTACTGCCCTTTATGGTTGTGAATCACATGACTTTCATGAGATGTTTCAACGAGGACGGGAGAAACTCAGTCTTGTTTATAATGCATATCTTACACAACAACAACTTTGTCCTCTCAACTAGTTGGAGGCTTTTCATGAGTTTCAATATCCAATAGCGAGATGGATGGATTCTTATTTTTCCAAAATCCCAAATGTTGAAAGTTTTACCATGATCATCATTTGCAACTGTAAGTGCCAGATGCCTGCCATCTTTTTGTCACATTTGATATATCCTCTTTGGATTATTTTAAACAATGACATGCATGGAGTTATGGTTCTCAGTAAAATGGTTTCTTGGTTTCATTGAAAATGGAATTACACATGATTGAGTTGGTTTTAAACTAAATAGAGTAGGTAGTAAAAGAATAAGATCATAGTTCGAGCATTTAATTTTTAGTTCGCAAATTGTTTTTCAGTGTGTTGGTTTTCAATAGCTTGTTTGAATAAGAGACTCCATAGCCCAACAAAGCAACTGGGGTTTAGCTATAGTTTCAAGTTTCGGTTTGAACAAAGACTCCATAGCCCAACAAAGGCACTAGGGTTAGCTTCAGTGTTAATTTTCAGAGATGAATGGTAGAGAGAGTGGCAGAGATACAAGGCACACAACCAGAACAGAGGTAAGAAATGGAAGGTAACAACAGTCGTTTAATCCTAAGGAACCGATATACAGTTCTCAACACCTCACACGAACGCGCTATCCCCAGTTGGAGCCAATGTTGTAACCTAGGTCTGCACCACTGCCTCTCCTCTCTCATTTCCCTATGCCTTTGTCAATTTTTTATTTATTTTTGTGGTTGATTTCTTAGCTTATCTTCCATTGTTTAATTATTCATCTTCATGGCCTCTCTTTGTTGTTTCTTATTTGCATCGTTTGTTTTCTTTCTTGAAAAGGATCACATGTTATGGTCTTATTTTCAAAGACGCGCCATCATATTCGCCACTAACGAAGCATAGAGCAGGTACACCAAGTCTTTTGTGTGTGTGCAGGAGATGTCCATGTTCGAAAAATCCATATAAATCTTATTAATCTTCCACAAAAGATAGCATCCAATCAGAGAAAACCATCGCATGCTCCAAATACACGCAAAAAACAAGTTGACCTAATCGACGGTGAAGATACGACATTAATGCGAAGAAAATACTTTTTGTCGTGGAGTGCCTAACTCCTGTGCTAATCCCTATCAGCGGCACCCCCATCCTCCATATCAATGGCCATGGTTCATTTCAGCGCCGCAACATGCTCAGGCATTAAAACCCTTGACCGGGATGAAATCTAAACCATGGTATCCCGGGGGAGATACG
The DNA here is from genome assembly GCA_009831015.1 of Picea engelmannii. Lineage (NCBI taxonomy): Eukaryota > Viridiplantae > Streptophyta > Pinopsida > Pinales > Pinaceae > Picea > Picea engelmannii. The sequence continues at coordinate 294,171 of ML781464.1, read as the reverse complement.
TAGCAGCTTATAGGGGATTTCAGGCCCAAAAGTGGTGTGGACCCAAACCACCCTCGGGAACTCCCAAAATCATGTGCCTATATAATTTTAGGTCACCACGTCACCTCCACTCACCTCCACTTCAGTTGCATCCACGTCATCCACTTCCACTCATAACACTCCCCTGTTGAACAATCACCTTCACGCACTCCAGTTCATGACCAGTTATGTCCTCTTCATGTCCGCTTGACTGACAACAATACAATTACCCAAGAAATACATGTGGCAGTTAGTGGGGCCAGTGCAAGGTGTTTTAGTTGTTGAAAGTGCAGTAAAGCAACAGATAAGGCGAAGATCGTCCCATGCATCCGATCACCTCCAGAAACCTAAAACAATTCTCATGCATCCCAAAGCTCGATACAGAGCTCTGTTATGTCACTCCAAGTCCTATTTCTACCAATTATAGTTCATCCTGCACATGCATCAGTTCAGTCTCAGAGACAAGCAGTTTGAGTTGTTCAGTTCCATAATCCTTTAGGTTGAATTAATAAGTGGTATTTTGTGTTTGATAAGAACCACTCTTTTTTATTAAGTCCAGTGTGAAGCACACATTGTTGTACTCCATGCAATGTTTTAGTTAAGTTAATGATTATTTATACAATTAGTTATCCAGAGTTAGGTCTCAGTACCAGATGGACGAGAACCTTTGCAACTCTATTAAATATGCAATCTTTGTATGTTTTACGGGGGGAAGGGGGGGGGATTTTTTGGGAAAGGAAAGAAATACAAAACTGGTTGGACCCGTTCGATGCATGGATTAAATCTCTCTACCTGGTGAATATACCCTTGATGATATTTTTTCGTTCAAATCTTCATGTGTTTTTATCTTATCTTGAATACAATTTTGATTTGTGCAAAGTACATTTCATTTCTTTCGGTTATTGTATAACTTGTCTTTATTGATATGCAACCTATGAAAACATCTAATTCTTGGTTAAGAATTTTTTTTATCACAACCTAAGGGATTAATTGTGTTTTTGATACATGTTTAATGTCTTCAGATGATATTTAAGTATTAAACTTCTTGCAAGAGGTTAGTCATTGAGTGGTTTGTTGTTTCCCTTTGTTTTTATTAGTTCATGTGTCTGTCATTTGCGTGCCACCATCCAAGGAGGACCCTCATCCATATCATTTTTCCAACCCCAACCATGTTCTTTTCTTGGTAAAACCGACCCCCTAACTAACCAACAAAACCCAACGAAGAAAGAACTATTCTAAACTGATAGGTGGCCTAGCTTTGCCCTTTAGCAATCAGGTGCAGACTTTAGGACCAACAAGACTTCTCCCGGATCTCACCAAATGACATATTGGACTTATCCATATTGATATTCATTCTTGTAGCTACAAAAAATAGTTCCATAATATCTTTAAGGGCTTGAAATTCCTAGACTAACCCTACACCAAAAAGGAGCACACTGTCAACGAAAAGCAAATGAGTGAGAATTTCCAACGATGATATTTTTATTCCTTTAAGGAGGCATTTCCTCCTTGAATTTTTTATTAACCTTTTTGATCCACATGGATCTTGGTGGCCATCCACCTTTTCCATTTAATCAATTTTTTCGAGCCTATGTTGCTTTTGTGTGATTGGTGGAATCAACAACTAGTCGGGCACGTACTCACGTGAAATGGGTCTTGTTATCTTACTGCTACCACTATAACCTCCAGGAATGCCAACACATCACCTCACATGACACACAAGGTAAGTCAAGGGTTTCAAGCTGGTGATTTCACATAACAAAGTGCTTTAACAATAGACTTCATCACTGATTGTTCTACACCCTGGGGGATTTCGAGCCTATGGTTTTGATAAACCAATATATTCATTGTTTTGATGGGGAATATGATGTAATTCCATCTCCATTTGTTAATTACATCCATCATGTAATGATTTCCTACTGATCTTATGTATATGCCTACAACGTTAATGTAGTGGATCCCGCTAGAAATGGGCTAGAGTAGCACTGATATGGGTGATCTCTTGTGAATTTCTAGTGTTTTACATGCCTATAGAATTTCATAAACTTATACCAATTTATCCCACATCCATCATGGGAATTATTTTCCTTTCACCCTCTCATATATAATCAAGGTGAAGGAGTTCCTTTGAGTAGGAAATGGAGTGTGATGTAACGCTTATTGCGCATGAGCATAGCCAACATCTCTTTCTCTTCCAAGATAATATACCACCATTATATCAAGTTTGTGTTGTACAATATTCTTTTATTCATTAATAGAAGTTGGGTTTCACTATATTTATGTGTTCTCAGCTATATTTTCATTTGTATCTCATTTTGTTCTCAACATAATCTAGATCAGTGGTATTAGATCATTTTTCTCCTTTTCATTTCTCGATGCATGTCCCTCATGAGGTCATGAAATAAAGAGTTGGGTCTCGAGCTAGTTTCACTTGAGGACAACTGCTCTTGCTAGCCCAAGTGACCTCCCATGGGAGAAGAAAAGAGAGATGATGGAGTAGGATATCCTTTCAAGAAGTTTCTCGAGGAATCTCTCATGTGACATCCCATGGGATAACAAAAGAGAGATGATGGAGTAGGATATCCTTTGAAGAAGTTTCTTGAGAAATCACTCATGTGACAGATGTTATCCACAATTTTGGTCATCGTGATGATCTTATGATGATGGAAAATCAAGCTCTTCACTAAGAACACTTTCCTGAGAAAAGTTACCTTTGTCTGCTTCCAAAAATCATGCTTTTAAAGGAGGTTCGCAGGCTACTTATATATTTGCCTGCGAGAATGCCTGATTCTTGCAGGCTGCATTAAGCTGGAGTGTGAGGGGTTCGCACTATACCTAACTCTCAGGGTGCGAACATCTTCTAAAGGGAGAAAAAGATGAAGTTCTCGAGCTTTCTAGAAGGGAATCTTCCAGAAGGATGAGTTGGCATTCGAATGGTTATCTAAGTACTGGCTTTCCTGATATCTTGGGATCATTTCCTATCCAAGTAACTAATCCATTCTCTCTTATAAATTGAGAGGAATGCTCATGGAAAGGGTTAAGCAGCAAGCTAGTAAGAGATTTATTGGAGAATTAGTGCAATATTGTATGAAGGATTGATGCTACAGCAGCTAAAGACACCAGCAAGGTTATCAAAAGTGGTTGATTTTCTTCATGCATGAGCAGTGTGTGTGTCAGAGCTAGGAGCCATCGAAAGGAGATCTACAACATCAAGGCTCAGGTTGTAAGTTTCACTTTCTATCAATTTAATACAGTAATATGTCCCTTTCCCATAAAGATGATGTCACTTTATTACATAACTCCTTGATCATATGTATAGGTTAGCTGTTGAATATATTATCTTCACTTCGATTGGTTTGTACTGTTGTAGTCTTGATGGTGCAAGAGCATTGGAGCGAAATTGGTACAACAGAGACCCAAGGAAGCATTCATAAGGTATGTACATGATCCTTGCCTCCTGGTTCATTCAATAGTATAAATCTAGGGAAAGAGTATTATTCTGTCTTGCTTTTTTCTAGATCCAGGTGGATCTAGGGAGATCGGTTTGTGTCTGCACTTACAAATTAATCCTGAAACAAAATTGGCGACTCCACTGGGGATCTATCCCATTTTTTGGTGGTTTTTTGTATTTTTCTGTGGCCATTTGCTCTGGTTCCATTTCTCTTTTGCTTTATCAGTCTCTGAGTCCTCAGGATATCCTGAGAGACCTTCTGGGTCTATAAGCCTCTGTCACTTTTTCTTTGATTTTCAAATTTTTTATCATCTTCAGGAGTTCTCGCACTATGTCTAACTACAGCCTGCGAGAACTAGTCAAGTTCTCACCCTGCATATAGGGTCCTGTGCGAACACCTCGCACCTTGCTTCAAGGTGGCCTGCGAGAATCCTATCTTCTCGCACTGTGTTACACTGCTTGCCTGGGAGCAAGATTTTTGAAAATTTTGAATATAAGTTTTGACTGCTCAGATCAGTTGTTTCACCTGTGATAGGCTTATTGGATTATTGATTGATACTTCTCTTTCTTTAGTTTGCATGGTTGAACTAATTTAGGGTTTCAAGGTATTTCTTGCCCTTTGTAGCTTGACTTTCATTTCTTGGCTCTTATCGGGATTTTCATTCTCTCTGACGTCTAGAGTTGAGTGTGTCTGTTTGGCTGAGAACTAGTGATTGGTTGAGAGTTAAGTTCTTGGTGTTTCTCATTTTCTTGTTGGTTCGAAAGAACATTTTCATTCGCATTGAGAAGACTCATTGGTTTGCTTTTTGTTTTGTTTTTGCTTTCATTGAAAGAATTGATTGGGTTGTTATGGTTTGTTTCTTTATGATTTGATTTTGTTTTCTCGTTAATTAGAGTTCTTTTTGGAAAGTGAACAATAAGTTTTCTTTCAAAATATTGTTTTTGCATTTCAGAAAACAATGAAAATCGAATTTTAGAGTTAGTTGAAGTATTTGGAAAAGACACATAGAAATTGTCATTTGATAAATGGTTGTTTGCATTGACATCTGAAAGGAAATTGTGCATTGCACGAGAGTATTGAGTTGATTTGGAAAACTTCCTCTCTCTCTCCCATAACTAGGATTCATGGAATGAAAAGAGTCATATTTCATTATTATCCTTGCATTATTTGGGTCAGAGTCATACAACATGAGTTTCACTTTCGTTACCTTTGAGTAAACAACAACTTTTAAAAACATTGCGTAATCTTAAAATCTATCTAGTAAACTCTTTTCTAGGGCTCTTTTACACCAACATTTAGCTAGGCTAGTGCTTTGGAGTAGGAAGAGAGATACACTCTCCAAAAGCTCATAAAAACACAATAACATCTTGAGTTAGGGAGTGTTAAATTCCATTTGTAACATATTGTCCTGGGATGCCCTTCTAACACAAGGGTCAAGCACTAGGTCGCATTGGTGTTGGCAGAGTTACTAACCCTGCTTTGTTGACATCAGTGTAGAGATTGCACATATTACGGGGATCGCTCCGAGGTATACCCACAATGATGAGTGGAAGCCTTT
>ML781464.1:277553-289093 GCA_009831015.1 Picea engelmannii | reverse complement strand
TTCTTACCCAAGGTGACTGTGAAGGGGAAAGTCTTTACGGTACCTGGAATTGACGTTGGCCAGACTCACTCGGGCTCCTTGGAGGGTATACCCACGATTATGTGTGGGAGCTTGCACCAGGGTGTAAGTCCGTTAAGCAAGTCGTCAGCGTAACTTTTCCACCCTAGCCTCGCCCCTTCTCGTCTCGTTGTTGTGACGTTGGATTTCATCACCAACTAGTGGCTTCGAAATTAGAAGGTATTGTTTGCTTGGTGATTGCTTCCTAGATTTTCTTTACTAGTGTGTGTTGTTTCTCGAAGTTGACCATAGGATTTTCTTAGCAGAGCTTGTTACTTGTTTACAATTGCTCCCCCACGACGTTCATGTAGGATGCAAGGTTTATCTCCGGAACATCCAGATGTTTCACAACCCTTACCTACGACGACACCTGAGGGTACCCCTGAAGGTTCCCCTCATCAAAGTGAAGTCCAAGATGTTTCTACACCGCCTCCACGGGTAGAACACACTGATTCTCTAGAAGATTTTCAAATTACCAATACTAGAGAGGACTATCGCATTCGTCGCGGTGAACGACCTTTTGTGCAATTAAATCCTTCTGAAGAAGCAGTTGTTATATCTTCTAAATCAACTGTTGGGCCTTCCTCTGGTGTAGTGGGCCAAGATCCTTTGTGGTCGGGTGATTTCTGACGAGTCCTTTTCGGTACTGAGTCACCTCCGGTTTACGAAATCAACCCTCCAGTATCTCCTGAGACTGAAACTACACCTGTAGCGACCACTTACCATTTTGTTCTTCCTCCTGAGATGGCCCATCTCATAAATACTATGAGTGTCCAAACTGGAATTCCTGCGGCTACCCTTGCTCCTATCAATACCCAGAGAATACCTGATGTTATCCCGACATTACCTCCTGGTTACCATGCGTTGAATGCTTTGTTGAATGCTTCTAATCCAACACCTCCGCAAACCCCAGCTGGTTCTCCAGGTATTCCCGCTTTTATCCCGACACTCCCTCCATTTCCTCCTGGCAATCCTAATCCTAGTGGCACTATTCCGACTGTTGCACCCAACTTACAGATTCCCGTTGGTGGACAAGGTGGTACGGTTCCTTTTCCTTTTCCTTTTCCTAGACACAACACAGTTAGTACACAACCTACGGTTGGCACACAAATTTTGGGTGGAACTATACCTACTATAGGGGGACTAACCTCACCTTTTGGACAAAACATACCTCCTGACTTGGCCCAGTATTGGAATCAACTTCTACGAAATTTTCCTCAAAGTGCTGGGGGGCAGCAAACTGTCCCTAATGTAGGCCAACCTTATCCAGGTATAACTAATCCTATTTGGGATTCAGGTCAGACTACTCAACCTTAGGTCCCTACTCAAACTCAAGGTCATAATCCTTGGGGTTACTATCCTATCCAGCCACCACCGAATCAGCCAGGGTCTTCCCTCTATGGGCAGACTGCATACGGTCCTACTGGTTTTCCGACAGGGCTTCCACCCCAAAGTCACCAGTACCCTCAAGTGAATCGATAGTTGCCTTTTCTTGCTACCTTGGATTTGCCAGATTTGTCTAGGATTCTCAATGATCCTATTCGTCACTCTCCCCAATGGCCTGTTATCCCTGCTAAGCTTCCATCGGATATTCTGAAATTCAATGGCAAGGTGGGAGAGGACCCAAATAATCATGTCATGAATTTTCATTTATGGTGTTCTTCCAACTCACTGATGGATGACTCCATTCGTCTACGTCTTTTTCAACGAACCCTCACAGGTTCCGCTGTGAAGTGGTATATTGAATTGCCACGAGGTTTCTTTTCTGACTTCAACACCCTAGCTATGAATTTTCTTACACATTACCAGTTATCGATCCGTTACGATACTGGGACTGAGATTTTAACTTCCTTCAAACAAAGTACAAGCACTCATATATCTGATCATATTCATGAGTGGTGAAGGAGGCGATGTCTCATTAAACTTGAGCTTCCCGATCAGTTACTGGAAGAATGGTTTACAAAATATTTTGTGAACAAAATCGGTAAAGACATTGCTATGGGCGGTGTTGTTACAGAAGAGCAGGCTATAAGTCGTGCTCAATATCTTGATCTCGTTTATTCGCAAACGGGAACTCTTTATGATTTATTACCTGATTTGCCTCGTCCTGGTACTTCCAGCACTTCAACTACTCCAGCTGCTTCGCATGCAGTTGATGGTGTGATTGGGACTGCTCATATGCACTCACATTCGGTTTCAAGTACAACCCCTAAGTCTACATATTCTAATGTTCAAAATGCTCCGTCTCCTGCTCCTCCCACCGGTAAAACTTCGGAAGTGAACGTTGTTCAATCTACCCCGACCGGTAAAAATAAATCAAAGAAGGGGAGAGGCAAGAATAAGGAGAGAAAAAATAATAATCAGACAGAGCAACCTAAAAATACCCCTATTTACGATCGGGATAAGCGCAAACCATGTTACCCTTGCCTTATCTGTGGTGAGGATCACTACATGAAGGATTGTCCGAGACGCGCCGAGGTAACTAAGTTCCTTCAAGGAACACCGAAACCATCTACGCCGGCCGTCTTGTCCCAACCCTTCCCGTCTCAGCAACAGGCCTCATTGGTCATCCATGACCAACCCTCTACTTCTACCACATCTTATGTTTTGATGTGTACTGGTGATTCTAAGCTGAGTAACGTTGCACTACAAACTAGAGCCAAAGATTATACTCCGTCTAAGGAGAAGGTTGACGATTCACCTCCTGCTTTGGTACCAACTTCTCCCACGACTCCACCTACTAATGGTCCTCTTCATCTCGAATGACCGAGTCTTGATACAGTCATACGACCCCTTAAGGATGTTGTTCGCAAGTCGGATTTCAATCCTCATGCTCGTGGGGCCCAGAACTATAGCATTGTCGAAGATCTAGCCCAAGCACCTTCAGCGATGTCTTCCCTTGAAGTCCTTCAGTCTTGTCCTGCACAACGAAGGGATCTGTTGAAAGCTATAGGTGGAATTGATCCAATAGATACGAATTTGATCGTCTTTGACTTGGAAGACCATATTCCAAGGTTACCCCCACAGCTTGCGTTTCAGATACAAGTTGTTGTTGCCGACAAGAACATTTGTCGAATGGTTATAGACGAGGGTGCCTCTACGTGTGTAATGTCTCTTGCTTGTTGGAAAGCCATTGCTCTCCTCCTTTAACTGAATCACAAAATACTTTGAAAGCCTTTAATGGCTCTGGTTTCAAGCCTTACGGTGTTCTTCCATCGTTGCCCGTTACTCTAGAAGGTAAGACAGTCCAAGTTGAAGTGGAAGTTTTTGACGCTCCCTTAGATTATAATCTTCTCCTTGGCCGTAGCTGGGTCGATTCCATGCGCGCTGTTGTGTCAACACTCTTTCATGTCGTCCATTTTCCTCATCAAGGAAAGGTAGTTACTGTTGACCAACTTTCCTTCTTTAACTCGGATACTCGTACTGGAAACGTGTCGTTTATAGCTAAACCCCGCCGGGTTACGAGAATGTCGGTGTCGGTCTTTTAAAAGACTCTACGTTAATGGGTACTTTTCCCATTCCACCACCACCCGATATTCCACGCCCATCAATTGCTTCTATTAATATGATCTCCGTTGTACCTCATGAGATTCCTATGTCTTTTGACCCTTGGATAGTCCCTGATCCTGGAGATCATACTCGTTTCGATGACGTCATGCCGTTAAGTCCGGTCGAGTCTGCTTATCATGCGATTCAATCGAAAACACCTTCTACACCCTCTGTTGATGAGTTGTCTCTTGATCCTTTCCGTGTCATCTTTCCCACTGACGAGATGATCATGTCCGTCATGGCTGACACACCTTGGGACAATGGGAATCATCGTTCCATACTGTTTCTGGAACATCACACTCTCGAGAATTACCAGTGGATTTCGACTCTGTCGACCGTTGTTGTTATATCGACCGTTACCGGATCTACACATGATGTGTTTGTGGAAGGGAACCTCAGTAATATTTCTCCCACGATACCCATTGATATTTCAGTTAAACCTGGGATAGTTAAAAATGTTCATATTGGAGCTTCGTGTTCTCCTGAAGAAATTATCACTTATACTTCCTTGTTTAAAGAATTTTGCGATATATTTGCCTGGAGTTACGAAGAGATGTCGGGTATCGACCTTGCTATTGTTGTCCATGAAATTAAAACATACCCCGGAGCTAAACCAGTCCGGTAGCGCCTCCGTCCTGTCCATCCACGTAAAGCGACAACTATCAAGCTTGAGGTTGAAAAACTTCTCAAAGCCGGTTTTATTTATCTCGTGGCTCTGACAGAATGGGTTTTGAACCCTGTACTGATTGATAAGAAAGGTGGTAGTATTCGTGTTTATGTTTATTATCGGGATATTAACAAAGCCTGTCCCAAGGAAAACTTTCCAACCCCTTTTGTTGACCAGATCGTTGATGACTGTGCCGATAGTGAAATATTTTCCCTCATGGATGGTTTTTCCGACTATAATCAAATTAACATCGCTCCTCAGGACCAACATAAAACTACTTTTATTTGTCCTTGGGGTACTTTCGCCTATAGAAAACTTCCCTTCGGTCTTAAGAACGCAGGTGCAACGTTTCAACGTGCTATGTCTTATGCGTTTCACGATATAAAGCATATCGTTCAACCTTATTTGGACGACTTGCCAACTCATTCTTTACGTCGAGTCGATCACCCTATTCATCTCCGAGCAATTTTCATTCACTGTCGGTTCTATCACATTCGCTTGAATCCTCATAAATGTGTCTTTTGCGTAGAGTCTGGCCGTCTCCTCGGTTTCATTGTTTCACGTCATGGGATCCAGGTAGATCCTATTAAGGTTGAGGCGATTCTTAATCTCCCTCCTCCTTCTTCATTACGCCGAGATTACTCGTGGTCTTACACGTCTTCTAAAGAAATATTCAGAGTTTGTTTGGGATAAGGTTGCCAACAACGCGTTTGAAGCTTTAAAGCTATCCCTCACGAAAGCTCCACTTCTTTTCCCTCATGATTATAGTCGGGATTACTTTCTTTATCTAGCTGCTTCTGAGTATACTATCGGCATGGTTCTCGTTTAGGAGGATGATGCACACGATGAACATGTTATATATTACTTGAGTCGAAGTCTCTCTCCCACTGAAATCAAGTACCAACATGTTGAAAAGCTGGCTCTGGCTGCTGTTCAAGCGGTTCAACGTTTTCATCATTATATTCTCTCTAGGAAAACTACAGTGATTTCGCATTGTAACCCCATGCAACATATTTTGACACGTCAATTGCTGGGGGGAAAGTACTCCAAGTGGATTGTCATTCTCCAGGAGTTCGACTTAGAATTCGATCGTGCCACGTCGAAGAAATCCTTAGTTTTTGCTGAGTTAATTTGTGATTTTCCCCACTCTGCCACGGAAAGTGTAGCAGTCAATTCATTACCTAACGAATCACTTTTCCTTATCAGTACCGATGATATTTGGTACGGAGATATCATTATATATCTCCAAACTCAAACTTTTCGGCCTGCCTTGTCTAGCGTCGAATGTCGTCGTATCCGTTATCAAGCATGTCAATATATTATCCTCGGCGATACTCTTTACCATCGAGGCATTGACTCTGTCTTTCGGCATTGTTTGACTTTTGACGAAGCTGAGAAAGCTTTGAATGACTGCCATTCGGGAGCATGTGGTGGTCATATGTCTGGGTATGCTACTGCCCAGAAAATCTTGCGTGCAGGATATTTTTGGCCTTCCTTGTTCAATGACTGCATTACTGCTTTTCAGAAGTGTCATGCATGCCAGACCTACAATCAAAAGATTCGGTCGCATCCTGCTCCCCTTCATCCTGTGGTCTCAGTTGTTCCTTTTGCAAAATGGGGCATTGACTTCATGACATGTCACCCTCATTCGGCCGGGGGGCATGGTTATATTATTGTAGCTGTTGATTATTTTACAAAGTGGGCCGAGGCGATGCCAACCTTCGATAATACTGGAAAGACTGCAGCGTTATTTCTTTTCAACCATGTCATCACTCTCTTTGGTGTTCCTCAGGCTATCGTTACCGATCACGGTAGTCATTTTAGGAATTATATGATGTCTGAAATTACGGAAAAGTTGGGCCTTCTTCATGATAGCTCAACACCCTATTATCTGCAGGCTAATGGCCATGTCGAAGAAATCAATAAGGTTCTCATAACTATGATTCGACGGATGATAGGAATTCATAAAACCATCTGGCACACGATGTTATTTTCGGCATTGTGGGCATATCGGACATCTGTTAAATCTACTACGGGATTTACACCCTTTTGATTAGTTTATGGCATGGAAGCCATTCTGCCAATAGAATGCGAAATACCTTCTTTGAAACTAGCAGTAGAACTCTTACCCAATACTTCTGCTGAAGAGGAACGTCTTTTGTATCTGATGCGACTAGACGAGACTCGTCGTGATGCTACGCTTGTAATAGAAGCCCATAAGAAACGTGTTAAGGCACAATATGACAAGCATGTCAAACCTCGTGTCTTCTCTGAAGGAGATCTTGTTCTTCTATATGAACAAGATAAAGATGTCCTTGGAGCTGGGAAATTCAAACCAATGTGGCATGGCCCTTACATTGTTCATAGAGTGTTGGAAAAAGGAGCATATGAGCTGGTTGATTATGATGGTATACCTTTGAGTGAACCCAAAAATGGGTTATACTTGAAGAAGTACTATGCATGAGTTATTTGTGCAAGAGTATTTGTATTTTTATGTATCATACTGTGTGTGTGTTACTTTGGTTTGCTTTTGACGTTATCCAGTCTCTGCCCTTACGTGAGATTGTGTTTGATTGCCAGATGTCGGAATATTCACTACCTTATATTGGCTTCGCTGATGGTGCTAGCCGTAGTACTTGGAACCTAGCTTCCGCTGCATGGGCAATCTATGCCCCAACAAATGAGCTCATATCTTTACGAGGTGTATGTCTTGGTCGAGCAACCAACAACATCGCAGAGTATAGCGTCGTTATTGAATTATTGGTTGATGCTATCTCTCTCAAAATTCGTCACTTGGTTGTGCGACTTGACTCGCAGCTTATAGTACTACAGCTAAGTAATGTCTACTCTATTCGAAGTCCTACTTTATTAAGGGTATATTTGCAGATTCGCCTCTTGGAACGACATTTTGATCACATTGAATATCAACATATTCCCAGATGTCTTAATACATTAACAAATGATTTAGCTAATTATATATTGGACAGACATTTAAATCATTTATAAATCGAACACATTAAAATGTACACAATGTAAAGTAAACCGGTAGAAGTCGTGTATATATATAACGATCAAAAGAGTTTGTTTTTACAAAATGTTTGTCCGAAGACCAAAATATCAAAACTTGAAGCTCATAGCTTCTACAAGGTGACGTCACGGATGACATTCACAGTAACACACTAATGTCCTAGCAACTCTGCGGAGCAGTCGACCCATAGATGTAGAAACCCCCACAGTGTGACATTGATCGCGTCGTGGAATCTCTTCCAGAGTCATGTCTGGAACGTCTGCCATCAGACCCTCTAAATTCTGCTCCACTGTCAGATAATCCTCGACGTACTGTGGAACTGCCACTGCTGCCTCTCCTCGTCGTTGTATAGGAGAACTGCCAGCAGGCCTATATGGTCCAACGTCTGTGTTATCAACAAGTATTTGGTGTTAGTCTTTGGGTATATCTATAAAAACAAAAACATTTAAATATGATAAAAATACAAAAACATTTAAAAACAAAAAATTGTGTACTTCTTACCGAGGTCTCTCCACTGAGTGTCTTCAGGAAGTGCTAGATCTGGATCTCCTTGAAAATCCATCCCGGCATATGCGTAGTCGTCCACCATCAGCATCTGGATCTGCAACCAGTCAAAGAAAGTATCGTCATATTTGACGATAGGTCCTGCCACATGTCGGGCCATGAGCCGACACCACCGCAACATCCTCGAATCTCTGGGACCAGGAAGATCCCACTCAGCCTGTAGACGAAATACAGGGACTCTCTCCAGGAAGAAAGACACTAACAATGATCCACAACCGAACTATTTCAGATTTCCACACCTGCACTTAGTCAACTATTTTTTGATATTGCGTAGTACTGCATCAACCTCGTTAAAAACCCGGGGCTCAGTACACTCGATGGCGTACTGGAAATAGATTTGCAAATCCATATGTGGAGCGACACTTCCTGCCATCCGAGAAATGGTGAAGAGAATAGTGCGGAGAGTCAAATCAGTTACTCCCCAAATTGCCACTTTCCCTTTCTTTCGTTCAGCCTCAGGTACGCAGTACTGGTTGCAATATTCACTCATTGTTAAACCCCCTGCTCTGCTTCCGGTCAAACTGACATAGGACCCGTGCCTAGATAATCTGATCAAGAAATAGATGTCCTCGATGTCAATAGTCAATGTATGAGCTCCCATGATGAAAACTTGTTGGTCCGGATCCCACATTCGGACTAGGTACTCCAGTAATCGAACTTGGGCTCTCATGCCCGGGACACAGAAGTATTTTAAGAGACCACGGTCTCTTAGTGCAGCTATGGTGGGAGGATGATTTTCGGCATTGGCTTTATCCTCCTCATGCTCTCGTTCCCGCCACTCTAGCACCATGGTTGTGGTTATTTGCCTTCATAAGGAACATACAAACATGGTTAATGATCTTATACATGAGATAAATATTTTCTATTGGTTAAACGTTACATGAATTTTTGGGTTCTGCGTTGTTCGCAAGTGACCTATTACACACAGTGCGAACTTCTCGCAGGCTTCTTAAGGCCCACCTGCGAGAATGAGTCATTCTCACAGGTCCCGTATGGGCCACCTGCGAGAATGCCTCCAAGCGCATAGGGTTCAAAAAACTAATTTAAAACTGGAATTTTTACCAATAAAATTGAATTTTTTAAAACCATGAAAAGATCAGGAATGGAGAACTTACCAAAATGCTACTGACGGCTTTTCAAATGGTCACCCGTAGCTCCCAGAAATCGGTGCCGAATGTAGAGGGTAAAATGAGGGTTTTTGAACTCAATGGTAAAAGTGTGAAAATGATATGGTAAATTTTGTTATTGACCCATTTTAATTACTTTTTACTATATCAAATGTGGGTTTTTTATGTTTATTTATTATTTAACCCTAATCACTAATGTGGAAATGAGTAAAATGACTTGCAGGTAACATGGATGATTATGGACAGAATTTTTCTACGGTGTGGTGTGATTTTGATTGTTTTCTATGGTTTTGACATAAAACCTCGAGCGCCTCTTGTATGTTCTTGCGCTTGTGAAAAACATAAGAACATGACCGAGCATTGTTTTATCACTTTTTCGGGCTCGCTGTGGTTATACGAAAAAGGAACCCCCCTGGAGTTCTCTTTAAGCTCTTTTCAGACTCTCTAAATATGAAAAGATTCTTGAGCGATATTGCTATTTTCACGCTCGCTAAAGTATTTGAAGTACGCGTCTTTCGAGCGATAGTTTAACCCTTTTTCGGTCTCGTTGGACTACTGTACAAAAAAGGAACTGAGAGAGTTCTCTTTTAAGTGTTTTTTCCAAACTCTATAATCTTGAAAAACCTTCGAGTTTACTATCTTTGGACTCGTTAAACAAACATTGACAGACCCGTGATGGGACCGAACAACTCCTTCTTAGGGTTCATTAAAAATACTCCGAGGGACTCGTCCAAAGGATGAGCTTATATCAACAAGCATATGTGATCCTCTTCAAGCTTGCGTAAAAATAAAGAGTTACTTGCCAGAAATGGTGGGGGAAATTTGGGAAAGGGATATGTTTCATCTTTGTATTGATTGGCAGTAAGCGTCACTCTTGAACATGACACCCCCTATTCATCATTTAAAGTTGGTTTGGGAAATCCATCTGTCTCTCTTTCGATTGATTGCAAGATTTTCCATGTGTCGTCTTTGAGTCAATGCTGCAAAATCATTGGTCGTGTCGTTCATATGTTCAAGAGAATTCCATCTGAAACCTCTATTGAGTCGGCCATCTGCAGTTATCCATTCATTTCATGTCGGCCTTCCCTGTGTCCGGTCCAATTGCTACATGCTCTGTTCCACCTTCAAACTCTGTTACTCATTTCATGACATTGATGGGGGATACATTAAGGCCCTCCTGTGACAAGTTTTGTTTCGTCGACTTCAGCACATTATCCGGAATCAAGACTTAGAAATTATTTGGTACCTTGAATCTTGCATGCCTCAATGGCAAGTTTCTCGCTTTCGACAGTGGGTTTACATCATTGACCCCTGATCGAAAGATTTTGTCGGTTGTTCAACATCAACTCATTTATTCACACTCGATGGATTGTACTATAGTACCTTGGGAGTCATTGACATCAATGGTGATTTCCCTCGCACTTGTTAACGGTTGCATCAATGACTGGTAATCAAGTGGTTTCTGCCATGTTCGACTTCAACACATGTAATCACATGGTTAGATTCGTACTTTGGACGATGATATTGAATACCCTGGATATTATCTTTGTGATCCAGGTTGCGATGGAGTATGTATAATTTGTGACACATAGATCCACTGTGTATGTTTCGTGGCTATGTCGTCTTGATTAAAACTTTGTCGCATATATCCACAGTGTATTCAGGTGGCTATGCTATATTGTGACGGCATGGATCCACAGTGTATGCTTGGTGGCCATGAACTTGGTTTATGATGTCATCAGTCTGTGATCTGAGTATGGGAATGCCTACCTCAGAAATTGGTATACATGATATTCTGTCGATGCTTGGATGTTTGCAGGTTTCCGATTAGATGTGCCCTTGGTTCTTGACACACACATGCACCTTACAAAGTCTATCGACTGTCACTAGTTCCACTCTCAGACTTTGGGGGGCATTCTGTTATCCACAATTTTGGTCATCATGATGATGTTATGATGATGGAAAATCAAGCTCTTCACTAAGAACACTTTCCTGAGAAAAGTTACCTTTGTCTGCTTCCAAAAATCATGCTTTTAAAGGAGGTTCGCAGGCTACTTATATATTTTCCTGCGAGAATGCCTGATTCTCGCAGGCTGCATTAAGCTAGAGTGTGAGGAGTTTGCACTGTACCTAACTCTCAGGGTGCGAACATCTTCTAAAGGGATAAAAAGATGAAGTTCTCGAGCTTTCTAGAAGGGAATCTTCCAGAAGGATGAGTTGGCATTCGAATGGTTATCTAAGTAATGGCTTTCCTGATATCTTGGGATCATTTCCTATCCAAGTAACTAATCCATTCTCTCTTATAAATTGAGAGGAATGCTCATGGAAAGGGTTAAGCAGCAAGCTAGTAAGAGATTTATTGGATAATTAGTGCAATATTGTATGAAGGACTGATGCTACAACAACTAGAGACACCAACAAGGTTATCAAAAGTGGTTGATTTTCTTCATGCATGAGCAAGTGTGTGTGTCAGAGCTAGGAGCCATCGAAAGGAGATCTACAACATCAAGGCTCAGGTTGTAAGTTTCACTTTCTATCAATTTAATAC
>ML781464.1:212796-253762 GCA_009831015.1 Picea engelmannii | reverse complement strand
GCTCAGGTTGTATATTTCTCTTTCAGTTAATATAATACATGAATATGTCCCTTTCCCATAATGATGATATCATCTTATTACATGATTCCTTGATCACATGTATAGTCTAGAGTTTTGAATATATTAATGTCTTTGTTGTGATTCATTTGTGTTGTTGTGATTGGAGGACGCAAGAGCATTGTAGCAGAGCGAGGATCAACAGAGATAAGGAGAGCTTTCATAAAGTAAGTACATCATCCTTCTTCTCTTGTCCATTCAATACTTTAGAACTAGGGAAAGAGTAGTATTCTGTCACAGTTTGTTCCAGATCCAGGTGGATCTGGGGAGATTGGTCTGTGTCCGCACTCACGAATTTATCCTTGAACAACAGGCTCCCATGGGACGAATGTTATGGGAGTACAAATCCTCCCCAAGCATGACACTAAACTTACAACACGCCTCAGCCAACCGTAGTGTCGTGTGGGGACTAGTGTTAAGAGGAGAGACTATGGGAGGGGGACGAGTCATTAGGGGGGGGACTAAGAAAAGGTACCTTCCCAACATTTCCATATGAATTGGGGCCTTTCCAATTGTTAAATTCACATTCTCATGTGCTTCGGTTTTATTAGCCTGTGGGACATGGTAGAAGGAAGAATGGAATGAGGACATGATTGCTTTGATCCTTTCAATGGTTCTTTTAAAATTTTAATTCTTTCGACCTGTCCCTTTAACAAAGTATCAAATTATATTTTTTGAGGCCCCTATTACAATAAGGTTGTTAATTTGTCATTCCTCAGCTAGGAGTACTCCTTGATACATCAGATAAGTCTCTCCCATGTTGTTGGTGGTTACGCCAACCATTTTTCTTCTTCTTTTTTCAAAGTGAAACCTGCTTGAGCTTTAATAATTCAAGATGATAGGTACTCACCTAGTTGGTCAATCGCATGGGCTACGACTATGGGGGGGGAACTAGATTCTCCTTGAAAATGATTTTTGTTCTTGCTAGCGAGATTTTCCAGCACACATATTTTATCGATGTCTTCCAGACACAGCTAAAGCTTGGTTTTTTGGTGAGGTAGCCTTTGTAATATTAACTTCATTTTCCGATCAGACTTATACAACTTTTTGGCCAATAAATTTGAGGGGTTAGCTCTGAATAGAAAATGTGCATCACTTGTTTGGAGAAATTGCAATTGAGGAAAATATGATCAATGCTTTCAAAATATTGATTACAAAGGTCACATATAAAGTGTCCCATATATCCTCGTTTGAGTAGATGTTGTGGGTGGGAATCCCTCCTATAGACTTAGCATTTAAGGGCTCTAATCATGCATGCAGAAAATGACCATTTCAAAGGTATCTAGTCTTTCCTATTCTCCCAACACAAAACCCCACATTCATGCAATACAAAGTTGTAAATGAGATTCGGTAACTCTACCTTAAGTCCTTTGTTTGATGTTGATCCCTTTTCTTTCACGCTCTCTTTGATTGCAAGCCTCCTCCCAAAGCTGACCTGCATTCACACATGAAAAAACAAAAAACTGTGAACATGCATTTCATATACTAATTGTTGGGTTAGTTGTGACAATATCATGAAATAAACATTCAATTTGAACACATGATATGGCGGGACGAGAGAAGTATTCCTTTTTGTATTAATCTTCACAAGAGTAAAATTACAATATGTCGTTGGCACTGCTCCTCGAAACTGGTCCAGGGATCCTCTTCAACTGTCCTCCAACTACTTTTCTCTATATTTCTCTTTGCGCGAGGAAGGATAAAGGTTGGGACAAGGGGAATGCTCAATTGAGTATAGTTTCTTTACTGTGATTTTCCTCCTTTAAAATGGGACCCTTACCCCTTCTTTTATAAGATAGAAGGAGCTAGGTATTTGATCTGATGACCGACCACGCATGGCCGAAAGGTTTAGTTAACTTACCCAAAGTTGTGTGTTCCATCAACAACTTTCCTTTTTTCATGCTTTTATAGGTACACGTGGGTTGTAGTGAGTTAGCTAGAGTGTACATGCGGGCTGTAGTGGAGCAAGAAGCGTGGGCCTTTAAAAAGGGTGTTTTTAAGAAGAGTTGTTAAGTACTGGCTTGGCAAAGAAGGCATATGAGATGGCCTGATGTCAGGTAAGAATGTATGGTGCAAATTAGGGTTATAACATATTCTCCCTAATGTGTGAGGTCAGAAGAGAATCTGATGGCCGAAATACATTATCAATCTTTATCAACGAACCAAACCAGTGAGCCCATGGACCAGAATTCGGGAGGTGCCATCTACAAAATAAAAATTGTCTCACCGAGGCGGGCATACCCATGCTCGGGATGAAATAAAATTATGGCTACCAATCAAATACACTGTATATCCATGCCATATAACTGTATAAAGTGTAGTCACGAGCAATACATAGAGGATCTACATCTCAAAATAAAAAAGATATACATGTATAGTATCCATCTCCGTAGAAGATGATAAGGCCTGATGGCTAGAGATGAGGTATTCAGAGCTCGAGCAACAACTTCAAAATATTCACAACTTGGGTAGGAGTGTAATATGAGTGTACGACTTCACTACCCAGAGGTCTTCAACGGCTTGTTGGTCATGGACTAGAGAATCTTGATGATCAGACTAAAGACTTCATTGATTTGGATTAAAGACTTGATTGGACTTTCGGGATGGCCGGGCATGAGGGCAAGAGAAAAAATACAGAGGGGCTGACTCATGGCTTGGTAAAAACTTCCCTTGGAAAATAACACGACAAATGATGAGACTCAGGAAGCATGGAATTGACATAAGTTCACGATGCAGGAGGAAGCGCAAACTCTCCATATGTTTGGAAGAATAACCAAACGGAGGAGGACACAACTCTATGTAGTGAGAACAACTTCCTAAGGTCATATTAAATTAAAGAGCTTGAAAAACAAATGGAAGGATGTGCTTTGTCCAAGGGTGACTCATTGTGCTGCCAATAAAAGGAAAAGATTTTCCCTTCCTCTTTTTGGGGTATATTTGATTTTTTTTGTCTTTTTCAATAATTTTGGAAAGCTTGAAAAAAGAATAAAAGACTGCTACGTTACAAAGGAGGAACGAGTGTTGCAAACATACTAGTTCTAGGCGCAAGGCCAAGACTGATGTTCAAAGCAAGGACATTCGAAAAAATTCCTCCCAGGGCCAAAGGTGTCAAGACGCAAAGGGAAAGTGCTACAGGGCTTGCGTATAAGGCATGCTTCAGATGGTTCAGTTGAGAGAAACATGGAGTCAGCATTAGGCCAAAGACGCGTGTATGAAAATGTGATTAATAAAACACACAATGGTAACGTCCTTCAATGTAATTTTAACGAGCCCAGAGAAGGTAAGCTCGACGGTTTTTCATATTTAGAGAGTCTGAAAAAACGTAAAAGGAGACTCCGATGGGGTACCTTTTTCTAAGGTAGTCTAGTCGGTTCAAAAAAGGGGTAAACTAGCACCAACAAGACGTCTATTCAAAACCATTTTAATGAGTTTGATAAAGACAAGATCACTCGGAAATTTTTTCATTTTTAAGGAGTCTGAAAAAATCTTAACTATGGACTCCGTCAGGAATGTTCTTCTGGACCATTTTAATGAGTGTGAAAGAATAAGGTCACTCGACGATCTTTTCAATTTTAGGGAGTCTGGAAAGAGCTTAACTATGGACTCCGTGGGGGTTTCTTTTTCGTAAATTTAGTCCCTCGGGCCCGAAAAAGGATTAAAATTATACCTGAGAATACTCTTCTAGAGAACCAAGGCCTCTAGAGTATACCTTTTTTCGTACAGTTGACCATCTAGACTGAAAAAGGAGTAAACTACTGCCAGACAAATGTGCCTTCAAATTTTAGTTTAATGAGCGTGAATGGAAACAAGATCGCTCGACAATCTTTTCACGTTTTAGAGGGTCTGTAAAGAGCTTAAAAGAAGACAAGTTAAGTTTTGGGAGTCCCGAGGGTAAGGTCAAGAGTGATACAAAATTATGCGAATGAGGTTCAAACTCATAATCAGGAAAAGTTAGTAAGGACTCCCAAGCCGATAGTTGTTAGTGACAACATGGACACCAAAATGCAACCAAGATCTACCTAGGGCATCCATGTTAGGGTGGGCTCTACCACTAAATTACGACACTTCTAAAGCAACAAAGATGGTTTCGTGTCGCAACTTGGTGGGAACGATCCTATGGAAAAGAAAAAAGACAAAAAGATGCAGGAAGTAGAGATGGAATCCTAACTTAAATGCAATGAGTTGAAAAATTGACTTTTTACCAAAGGACCCTCAAAACGACCCAAATATTCAAAAAGTTTCCAAATGCCCAAAGTAACACTTCTCGTGATAATCCAAAGAAAACTCCTGAACCATGCTAAATGATTTTTAGTTTAGAAAAAAATACAAAAGGGTCAAAACTAATGACAAAAAGAGGCCAAAAAGTATATAAATAGAAGTTGGCAGCTCATTATCACCATTGTTAACTGAGAAATTGACTGTGGAGCCAAAAACACCCCTTCATTTAGAAAGTTGATTCTGGGAGATTCAGTGGATGGAACGAGCTTTCGATTGGATCAAGTAAGTAATTACTACCCCCTCTTGCAATTTAATTAGTTCTTTATGCATTTAAATTCATGTTTTCGGGGGGCGTCGACCTTTTAAAAGGTCTACCCTAGGTCCACGCGAGCTGTCTTATGATAGCCCGAGTGTACACACAGGTAGAGGAAAACCTTCCTCTGTGTACACGCTACTATCATCATTACAGCCCGCGTGGACCCTTTATTTAATGTAAAAAATTAAAAAAGAAAGAGTTAACCCTCCTGAACTGGGTTTTTGCAGGATGTATGTTCACTGGAGGGAAAGAGAGTATGAGGATATTAGTGCATTAGTTGGGGAGGACCCGAATGTTGTTTCTACATTAATGAAATGTGGGTTGTTAAAAAAAATTCTATGTCCTTTCATGCGAGCACAACCTAGGCTACTGAATGCCTTGGTTGATTATTGGCATCCCGATGCAGAGGCCTTTATGCTAGAGGGGCAGTCACTAGTTCCAACCACAGAGGACATATACTTTCTGACTGGCCTCTCCAAGAGGGGGGAATCAATCAATTTTCATACTTTTCCTTTCGGGCCTCACAACATATCGGAGTTGATTGGACTCCATTGTGAGGCGGGTACAGACATAACGAGCTCGCAAGTATCAATAAGCAAGATCTCAGACTTATCACTGCAAGTGATAGTGTTTCTCATTGGGTGAATTACTGGGTCTATGGCTTTACATCAGACTTCCCGTGCGCAAATGAATTTTCCAGTTCAGTTCTTAAATGCACAAATTTTTGATTGGAGAACCACATTGTTGGATTGTATGAAGAGGCAGCTAACAGATTGTCGGTTGCAGAATCAGAGGAACTTTAGGTTTGGAATGATTCTTTGCTCTTTCTTCTTTGAAAGAGTGCCCAGTTTTATCCCTCGAGAGGTGGTACAAGGGAACCAGGCTTCTCATCCCGCGTTATGCAGATGGGCAGTGCTATTGTCGCGACAGGGGGGGAAGGACCACTGAGGCCTTTGATGACAACTTTTTTGCATGGTTTTCGCGACAGATCCCAGTCATAGAGGATTACCCCTATGTTGGGATTGACTTCTCAAGAGATCCTGAGATACTAGTACCTCCCCACGAGGAGCGAGGAGAGATGGGTAAGTTTGCATCATTTTTTTTTTTTTTTGTTAAACATATGTAATTTTTATGTTTTTTTTAATATATATCGTTTTTTTATACCAGATCATTTGACAGATATGTGTCTATTATGTGCAGATGTGGGGATAGTGCGACTAGCGGATTACACGAGGAACATGCGATGTCCTCGGCCAGGGGCCGCACTCGTCGTCGCAGGGGGACCAGCAGCAGCGGGAGAGCTTCCAACTAGTGAGGCTAAGAGGGTTCTGAGACGAGTAGAGCGAAATTTTACCTCGCTCACTCACACAGTCCCCATGGCAGAGATTGAGGATCTGCCACCATCTATGCAACCTCACGTAGTGGGGGCGCCATGGACATGGGTCCGTATTTTTCGGCGTTTGGCAAATGCGGTTGATTATTACAACAGGGCCCACAGGTCCCGTCCTTAGTGCCGATGGAACTACCTGTATATTTTTTGAGGGAATAATCCCCATGACTCGTTACTGGTTGTATTTTTGAGGCGCTTGTGCCCACCTATGTACTCTGATGATTTTGATATTATATATGGATTTTTATGTCCTTTTATGTCTTATGGAAAAAATGTATTTACATGTACATGTGTATGTCTTTCTTATATGTGTGTGAGATGCCAATCTAAAATTTGATTAGCTAGAGTATCTGTGACTTGATTTAATCTTGAGGAACATGAAAATATGTAATATAATCAAAGCTTCGTTCTAAGAGACGTACCCTAAGGAATCGTCGGTGTAAAGAAAGATCATGAACATGGTAGACTCTATTTAACTGAGACACAACCAACTGAGCATCTAAATAGACCTGGAGGTGAGAGATACCAAATGAAAAAGCATCACGAAGAATCCCAATAACTGCGATGTATTCGGAAACATTGTTTGTAGTGTGGCCTAAGCATATACCTCTTGAAGATAATAATTGGCCCTAATGTGTAAAAATTACCCAAGCTGTGAAGGCAAGCCTCCGAGTGTGCTGGCTAGCGTCGTCTACATATCCAACAAACACCTCTGATTCACTTGATATCTGCCACAGTGATAAAAGATAACATAAAAAATAAAACATCCATAAAACCAAAAGAAACCAAAAAGTAATAGTACAAAGACTATACATATGTTACAAAAAGATACCCAAGGTGACCTAACTATGAGTAATACTTCTTGAGGTAGAGCCCATTTCTAGGCTCTACCAAAGAATGTCCCTCAAAATCTACCAGACGATAAGCACCCTTTTTTAGAACCTCTTTTATGATGAAAGGTCCAAACCACATTGGTTTGAACTTACCTACCCCTAGGGGGTCCTTATCTTGGTCATAGACCAGGACAAGGTCGCCTTCTGAGAAAATACGAGGATGAACGGAATGATCATATTGACACTTGAATTTATGTTTGTGAACTTCATTAGCTAAGGCTGCATCATGACGTTGTTCATTGAGTTGCTCGAGATATAATAAACGTTCTTCAAGTGGTGAAGTGTCTGGCAATAACTATACTGCCAACTTTAAAGATGGGATCTGGCATTCTATGGGCAAGATGGATTCCAACCCCTAAACGAGTTGAAAAGGTGAGAAACCGGTTACAGTCTTAACAAGCATTCAGTAGGCTCATAATGTCGAGTACAACATCAAATGCCAATTTGACTTGGCTGAATTGATCGTTCATTGTAGGATGGTCTTAAGAGATTTATTGAAAGATTCCACCTGACCATTCGCTTGAGGGTAGTAGGGTGACGAATGTTCTTGCCTCAACCCAAGATTTGATGTTAAATCATTCATCATTTGGTTCTGAAAGTGACTTCCATGGTCAGTGACAATCTCTCTCGGGACGTCGAACCTTGCTATAATCTGGTTAAACAAAAAGAGAGTTGTAGTCTCTCCATCATATTTAAACATTGGCATAGCTCCGACCCAGTTTGTGAAGTAGTCGACAGCTACAATGATATAACGGTGCCCCCTTGTTGAAGAAGGGTTTCATGTAGTGTAATAAATCCCCCAATTGGTGAAGGGACCAACTGTGATGACAGGAAACATGGGAGCGAGATGTGCCCTCATCTTCCGAGAGAAGATCTGACACGGGTAGGGATGATTTTAAAGATGGAAATTTATTTTAAAATGTAGAAACCTTGGTGAATCTTACTAATCCTTCATATGCCAACTACAAATGATTAACGATATTTTTATAAAAATATTCAAATTTATAAGGATTTTATATAGTTTTTATAAACTTTTGGCGATTTTTAAGGTAAAATAATTTTATCCTATAGAATTTGGGCGAATCATTTTTAAAATAGCGAATCTACTTTTTGGAAAAACCATGGAAAATTAGCCCATGAGAGAAATTTAGCCCCTAAAATAATCCATGGACACGGGTGGCACTTCTTGACGGATGTGATACAATCTTTTATTAGTGTTGGCCAGAAGTAACTGACTCGTAAAATATTTTGGGTTGTTGACAACGCAGACAAATGACCAACACATGCTCCAATATGGCAATCGTTAAGCACAATTTCTTCTTCTTCATGAGTGAGGCACCGACGAGGGATGCAATCTATACCTCGACGATAGACACTGTCCTCGAGGATGAGATAGTTCTTGGCCTAATGATGTATATGGCGACGTTCATCACGAGAAGCAGAGGTAGGGCACTTCAAAGTCTGGAGATAGACAAGTATATCTCCATACCAGGGGTCCGAAGATTTTATCAAAAACATATCTCCTTGAATAGGCGATTCTTCAGGCATAACATCACCTGACTCGACTGGAAGTTCCGAGATAAGTTCCACAAAGACCGGTGACTTTCTGGATTTTGCCGAAGAGAAATCTAAGTCAAATTCCTGGAGGATGACTATCCATCTACTGATATTTCCACCGGTTACCCATCGTGTCAAAATGTATTGAAATGAATTCAAAACAACAATGATGGTGGTCTTGTGAAACAAAACATAATGACGAAATTGTTGGATAGCATGGACTGTTGCCAACGCAAGTTTTTCGATATGAGAATAATTGAGTTCTGGTCCAACCAGGCCTCGAATCAAGTAATATATCACATATTTTGAGAGCAAATTATCCTCCTGAACTAAGACCATGCCAATGGTTGACTCTGTTGCAGCCAAGTATAATAAGAAATCTTTGTTATAATTGGGTGGGTGAAGTAGAGGGGCAGTTTTGAGGGCATGTTTCAATGCTTCGAAGGAGCATTGAGCGGCATCGTCCCAATGAAAAGGAACGTTTTTCTTCAGTAAGCACATAAATCCATTTGTGATATCAGCATAGTTTGCGATGAAACACCGCAAAAAGTTTGCTTTCCCTTATAGACTCTGAAGTTGAAGGATTGTACGTGGGGGAGGCAACTGAACTATTTCCTCAACCTTGAGAGGATCGACCATGATCCCTATTGTTGAAACTATGAAACCTAAAAAATGGCCCGATGTCACGAAAAAACTGCATTTGTTGGGATTCAAGCGAATCTGGAAGTAGAAACATCGCTCAAAGATAAGTCGAAGGTGTGTGGGATGATCAACTATCTTACGACAGTGTGATGCTAAATCAGCTAAGTAGGCCTCGACGATATGTTTGATATCAAGGAAATTAAAAGACATGGCCCACTGAAATGTAGCGGCAACATTTTTTAGACCAAATGGCATCTTACGATACGCGAATGTACCCCATGGAAAAATGAATACTATTTTGTGTTGGTCTTCAGGTTTGATTTGTATCTAATTATATCCCAAAAAACCATCCATGAAAGAAAAGGCCTCGCAACCTATGCATTCATCGACTATCTGGTCAATAAATGGTGTGGGAAAATTATCTTTTGGACAGGCCTTGTTCAAATCATGGAAGTCGGTACAAACATGAATCATACCCTGTTTTTTATTAATCCACATAGGGTTTGACACCCATTGGGTCAAATGGATGGGGTAGATAGAACCTGCCTTGAGCAATTTCTCCACTTCGACCTTAATAACTGCTGCTTTCTTAGGATTAACTAGACGAAGCTTCTGTCGAACCAGCTTAGCATCAAGATAAGTTTTTATTTCATGTTTAACAATTTTTTGATCGATGCCTGGCATTTCCTCGTAAGACCAAGCAAAAACGTCGTGGAATTCCTTAAATAAATCCATGTAGATTTGAATCTCTTCGGGGGAGCAGTCATCTCCAACGAAAACATTCTCCATGACGCCAGGGGTTCTGGAGATGTTTATAGGTATAGTTTCGGCAATGGTTTCCATATTACCCTCGGCATAAACAACATGTGTAGCCAAAGGATTAAT
The DNA here is from genome assembly GCA_009831015.1 of Picea engelmannii. Classification (NCBI taxonomy): domain Eukaryota; kingdom Viridiplantae; phylum Streptophyta; class Pinopsida; order Pinales; family Pinaceae; genus Picea; species Picea engelmannii. The sequence continues at coordinate 243,804 of ML781464.1, read as the reverse complement.
AGGACAAGACCTATCTCCATTCATAGTCAAGGTGAATTCCCCTGCCTCAATTCTGCTTAAATCTGGGAGGAAATAAGATCTGTGATGGAGATTGTCCCAAGGTTTGTCCAGAATAGTCATTGCTTCCATGATTGCTACATCTAAGGGCAAGACTAAGTCTAAATAATTGGTATCAGTGAGGGAACCTTGAGCCCAAATAGGCTCTAGAATCAGATCTAACTCTTGTGTGGGATTTGGATCGGGGACGACGGAAGCCTGATGGACTAAAGAGTACGCTACTTCTGTCGTGGACAAGGGAATGGACATACCATGGTGCCCTGTCCCTTCCATCATGGCCGATGGGGGAGGAAGAATCCATGGATAGTTGAAGTAAGTCGTGTGAAACGATGAAACTTGGAACACCTCAACCTTATGGTGGCCAGATATGAAATTAAAATCGCCTTGAGGAGGTGGGTAATCGAAAGTTCCCATCAAAGGTGGGCACAAACCAACCCCTATGTTGACGATGTCGGGTTGAGGGTTATCAATCATTGGGATCATGGATGCCCACAATGAAGGGTCGGGACGGGAAAAAGACAACTAATCAATGGTCACAATCCAAACCTCGTGTGGAAACAACAAGACCCAGAAAACTGTAGCGTCTACTGCTTTCATATCATAGGTCCAACTCCTTCCTAACAAAATATTGTAGTCGAGAGATGCGTCGACCACTTTAACATCGACACACATGGTTTTCCCTCCTAACTGCACGAGAAAAGAGGGGATAATGCCATGTGGTCAGAATGAATGACCGTCGAAGGCGGTAAGAAGAGTAGGTGATGGAGACAAAACGGGTTGGCCAATGGCCTTCCAACACGCCAAAGACATTACACATGTTGAGGTGCCCTCATCAACCACTATGCAAAAAATGTTTCGATTAAAATTTTTCGTGGTGTAAGCCACTACTATCTGGAACGCTACGTGTTAAGGGAGATGAGGTTTTAAGTCAGTCGTATCAAGCATGATCGTACTCGGATTACAAGTCTCGACGGTTCCTAAAACGACTAATAGATCCTTTCTCTAGGAAGGGAAGCTTTGGGGGACTTCCAAAGTAGACATCGCACAAGGGGTTTGAGACAAATCCTCCACCACAGAGTAGTTTTGGGCGGCCCTTGCATTTGGGTTGTGAGAATCTTTCTTAAATGCACCTTTTGGGATGCGTGTCATGATTTAGCCCAACATCTTCTTGATATGCAGAGGAAGAGATGGGGTTTCATCTTCTTTACCCTTCTCAGAGGTGTTTGGCTTGTTTTAATCATGTGCTCTAGTCGATATATAGGCATCACCTTTCATCATATACACATTTGTGGATGCAGGATTGTTTGAAGACAGAGGGGGTCCTTGACTGCCCCCTTCCACGCTTGTAGAGGCTTGAGTTAGATTTTTGCCATGTTGAAAAGGGTTTGTTAACACAACTGACTGTTGTTGTGACAATAACTTTTGGGCCTCTGCAAGCTGAGGGCATCGGTGAGCCGAGTGGTCTTTCGCACACAGATTAAACAGATACCTCGACTTCCTTTTTTCGGTGTTTCCCCTGCCAACATTATTAGTGGGCTTCTTATCCCCCTTACCCTTCTTACGTTGTTTTTTCTTTCCATTGGACTGTTGGGTGGCCTTTGGATTTGTCGATTTCACACTGTGTACATCTGATGTTTGGGTAGGGGGAGCAGCTGGAACAATAGTCCGGCTAGCCATTGTATGCTGGATAGACAATTGCTGCAATTGTTTCATCAGTTGTTCAGCAGGCTTTGTTTGTGCTGAACCAACAATACCATCGACATGTGGTCCAACTCGCTTTCTGGTTTTATCAAGTATTGATCATGGCACATCTGGCAAGATCTCGTACAGTATACCAAACTGAGAATAGATTAGCTCAAGTTGTTGAGCTCTCATACAGTATGTCCGAAGGAAAATTCGTCAGCATAGGGGGCCAACACAGATCATGACATATAGGGTCATTCAACAACCTTGTTAAGTCTGGAAAGTGAAAATTTTCCAAGAAAGGTAGTTTGGGCTGTTGGTGATAACCATGGAAAAAGGGGCTTGGAGTTTGAATGGCACTAGGTTGCCAGGAAAAGTTGGGTTGATGGTTGGGGTTCTAGTAAAAACCATGGCCATGACCAGCGTACGGATTTTTTGTTTGAGGAGACATCATCGATTGATTCCTGAAATAGGACGTAGGTGGTTGGGCGTGCATTACATTTGGAGGACTTTGGGAAGGGTTGCCCCATGTCGATCCCATGGGCATAGGTACTGCACCTTGCCTGGGGTTCTATTGGTTGTGAAAATAATTTCCCCAAATCGACATTCCTGACGAGGGAACCAATCCTTGCCAAGAATTCCAAGGTCCTAATGCGGAAGAATCTCATGGGTTTTCCCTCTGTGCAGGAATAGTACCCTGCATAGGATTAGGTTGGCCATAGCCAGGGTTTCCCCAAGTCGAGAAAGAAGCTGACGAGAAAGTGTTGTTACCAAGTGCACCGAACAAAGAAAAAGGTGTCTACCCTACCGACATATTATGAGAAGGTGGTCCTTGACTCCATACTCCACATGAACCATGGTGTGTGTTTGGCCCAACGGATTGCTGGTGGATACCGCCGAGTGAAGGGGACGAAGGAGGTATATTACCTCCCCCATAAGGGAAAACATTAAAGGGAGCTGAAGTGCCCCCCATGGGTCCTTGCAGAGGAGCATTAGAGATCTCTGCCCCTAGACCTAAATTTTGTAAAGTGGACTAGGATAGTACAGGGCTTGTACCTGATCTAGGAATTCCATATGAGAATGGAGGGCCTGTCGCACTCTGTGTGAAAGGAGTAGTGGCCGCCACCAAAGATGGGATTAGACCACTGCTCGAGGTAGAGGCAGTCGAGACCATGGTGGCTTAGACCGGTGAAAGTGGGTTAGGAGGTGGAACACCCCCTGTGGTGATAGCCGTAGTGGGAATAAAATAATTCCCAAAAGAAGTGGCAGCATTTGTTTCCATTGTTGCGTGTGATACTGTCTAGAGCCCATAAGGATAAATCTATACGATGATGGGTGTTGAAATATCAGTGGTTGGAGTTTCGGGTGGACCGAGAGCTTCCACTCCAAGGTTTGAAATAGTTGGTTCCTCCAGATGTTGGTTGGGCACAGTTTCCTATGACCCTGTCGCTTCAAAAGACCCTTTTTGGTCTAGCTTTCACCTTAGCGGTGGCGGGGGTGGCTCCAGTGTAACCAATGGCAGGCCAAGAAGCCTTCATGACTGACGGAGCTTGTGATCCTCCATTGTGTGAGAAGATCAAAAACACACTAGGGATTTCTATTCGTTCAAAAACAACACACACTAGAAAAAAGACCTTACAAGATAAAACAAGAAAACACTAAACTATTTGGAAGAACAGTTACAACAACCAAAACTAGAGCAACTTACCGGTGCAAGTGAAACTCGAAAACAAAAGCACCCTCTAGGTATACTCTGCAAAGCATGGCCCACTGTCTGTCCTAGGTACCGTGGTATACCCCCACAATCACCTGTGTATGTCTCTAAAAAAGATGGGCAACTAGGTTTCCAACGCGCGAAGAGTCACCAGGCGAGTACAGTCGACAGTCGGGTAGACCACAATGAGCAACGTATCGAGCCTGAAACCTGTCAAGGGTATCGAATGCAAGTGGTCCGAAAGACAACTGAGGACTTCGAACGGATTCGAGACCCACGAATGTCCATGGCAAATGAAATCGATGGAATCCCAAGACAAGCCCTCTATATGTGTTCTCCACTACGATTGGTCCAGCTTTGGAGGGGTTATCTCCGTTACATTTCCGCACACGACCTTGTGTTTAGCCCCTATGTTAGAGGGGGGTACCGAATAAATCTCACGATACTAGACTTTTAACACTCCCTAGCATAGACTCTTATGTATGTTTTGCAGCCTTGAAGAGTTTCCTCTCCAACCTAAATCAAGTCTCTAGCCTAGACTAATTGATGGACACTACAAACATAAAGTCTAGTTGATTTTAATTAATCATTAATTTTTTTATGGCTTGTCTTAAGTCAAAGGTTATGAAAGTGAAACTAATGATGTTTGAGAGACGAAATAAAAATAAACAGAAAGATGGAAACAAAATAACTTCTTCTTGACACAATTCTTAATCAAGTTTTCAAACTAAATTTATTTTTCTAAGATCTTTGAACAAAAAACTCAAAATAGGATTTCGCTCGACTAAGAGATACTTATTGTCCTAAGTAAACAGCCAAGAACTTATGAAATCAAAACTTTTCCTAGTTATCAATGCAAACCAACAACTACTTAACTAAATCAAGAAAAGAAAAAAAAATTATTTAATGCTCACAAATAAAAAAAGGAAAAATGATGACAAGTAAAGACTAAGAAAACTTCTGGCTTAAGCACAGATCGCAAAGAGCCGCTAACAATAACACACAAACTGATGAAAATAGACTCTCACACTTGTCTAAAAACTCTATGAAAGAAAACAAATTTTAGGAAAACTTTTTAAAGAAAAAGAAAGTTATTGTTATTATCATACCTAAGTTGTTGACTGCTATGACAGAGACTAAGAACCCTGAGAGGTATAACTTTTGACAAGGAAAAGGATGAATTCCTCTCCTTGAACAAAAAATTTCTTAACAGGCACGCAACTGACAACTCAAAAACTAGCGTGTGCACGCGAGCTATAAAAGGTCAGAGCATGTGTACACACATGTAGACCTTATGCAGGCCGTGTGTTCCACTACAACTCTTCAAAAAATTGAAAATATAAGAAATCAAACACTGGAAGAGACCACTAGTATTGAGTACCAGAATCTCTTGAAGACTCGGAAACTTACTTTATCAGAAAAGAAAAACAATCCAAGGAAAATTTCATAGAACAAAACCAATCTGAAGTGGTAACTAAGCTACAAACTGCAAAAATAGAGAACATAATGAGTTTCAGGAAACCCCTGAGAAGGATCACTTATGACAGGGAAGAGGATAATTGCCTCTTTAATAAATAAAAAATTGAACTTAACCATGCTACTGTCACTTCATCAACTAGCGTGTCCACACGGGTTGTGTGAAGGTTGGGCACTTGTACATGCATGGAAGCCTTATATAGGCCGTGTGTACCTTTGTGACTTCTCATAAAAGAAAATGCAGCCAAGCAAAGTAATCAGGAAGAACTGGTATGGAAGACCAGAATCCCTGCTAGCTCAGACTTTTGCAGAAACTCTAAAAACAAGTAATGAAACCAATTGTTTTTTAAAATACCCAAAAAAAACTCCCAAAAAAACCTAGAGATCCCCAGTATGGTCACCAATTCTATTGTGGGTGGGAATCCCTCCTATGAACTTAGAATTTAAGGGCTCTAATCATGCATGCAAAAAATGACCATTTCAAAGGCCTCTACTCTTTCTTATTCTCCCAACACAAAACCCCACATTCATGCAATACAAAGGTGTAAATGAGATTTGGTAACTCTTCCTTAAGTCCTTTGTTTGATGTCGATCCCTTTTCTTTCACTCGCTCTTTGATTGCAAGCCTCCTCCCAAAGCTGACCTGCATTCACACATGAACAAACAAAAAGTTGGGAACATGCATTTCATATACTAATTGTTGGGTTAGTTGTGACAATATCATGAAATAAACATTCAACTTGAACACATGATATGGCGGGACAAGAAAAGTATTCCTTTTTGTATTAATATTCACAAGAGTAAACTTACAATATGTGGTTGGAACTGCTCCTCGAGACTGGTCCTGGGCTCCTCTTCAACTGTCCTCCAACTGCTTTTCTCTATATTTCTCTTTGCACAAGGAAGGCTAAAGGTTGGGACAAGGGGAGTGCTCAATTGGGTATAGTTTCTTTACTATGATTTTCCTCCTTTCAAATGGGACCCTTACCCCTTCTTTTATAGGATAGAAGGAGCTAGGTATTTGGTTTGATGACCGGCCATGCATGGAGGAAAGTTTTAGTTAACTTACCCAAAGATGTGTTTTCCATCAGCAACTTTCCTTTTTTTATGCTTTTGTAGGTACATGTGGGCTGTAGTGAGTCAACTAGAGTGTACACGTGGGTTGTAGTGGAGCAGGGCACGTGGGCCTTTAAAAAGGGTGTTTTAAGAAGAGGTGTTCAGTACTAGCTTGGAAAAGAAGGAATATGACTAGCCTGATGTCAGGTAAGCATGTCTGGTGCAAATTAGGGTTATAACAATAGATGTTTCCCTGTTAGGAGCTTTTTGTGAGCTAATTTCCAACCAAAAGTATTAATCTTGGGTAGACCATCTGGATTCCAAATTTCTTTCCAGATTGCTGATTTTTCTAGGAGATCTTTGTCATGGAGGATGTTTTTATATCCCATCCTTACAAAGTATCTTGCCTCTCCCCATCCCCTACTATCATCCTGGTTAATATGTATTGGGTAACATCCAATTACAATCAAGAGGAATTGATGGGATTCATTGAGAAGGAAAGGGGGGACCTCTCCCAAGTTTCAATTTTTCCAAGTGTCATTTCTCTTCCACTCAGATATATCAAATAGAGTGATTTTCCCCTTGGAATTTAGCCAAATTTGGAGGGAGTCTAGACAAGAGATACAGGATAATTTTCCCCTATCTGTGAAATGATCTTTCCAAATTTTTATTTCTTTACCATTCCCTGGGCTCCATCTGAGATGATTTTAAATGAGTGACATAGAGGCATGAATGAGCTTCCAGATAGGGGAACCTATTTGATTGAGAGTGTTTGTTTTCGAACACCTCTTCTGATATTTTGACAAGTATTTGTAGAACATTTCCTTTTTCCACCATTCTTTACTTCTAGTGATTAAGTGCCAAATTAGTTTTTCCCCTAGAGCTAAGTTGATATTTTCTGGATCCCAGATCCCTAGCCCCCCATTTTCTTTTGGGGCATAAACAATAGACTATTTTACCATGTGGAGATTTTTCTTGTTATCTTTTCCCCCTTGCCAAAGAAATTTTCTAATTAGTTTGGCCATTTCCTTTTTAATTCCCACCGTAGTGTGGAGGGTTGAGAATTGAAAAATTGGGAACAAAGATAATACTGACTTTATTAAGACCACCCTTCCAGCTGGATTCAACCAAATTCCTCCTCAGGCTTCAAATTGATCCTTGATATTTTGGAGAATCACTTGCCATGCCTCCTCGGGTAGGGCCTTTATAGTGATAGGAGTTCCAAGGTACTTGAAGTACTTCCAATATATAGAAAAGGAGAACTGTAGAATATTTGTAATTCTAACCAATATACTTTCTTTCGTGTTCCAGGAATAAATTTTTCTTTTGTGCTTGTTATTGACACCCCCACAAGCTTCCTCATACTGGTCGAGGACCATTTTGAATCTGCTAGTCATAGTTTGAGAGGCTCCTCCTAGCAAAAGAGTGTCTTCAACAAACTGTGAATTTTTTATTCTTCTGATTCCCCTTGCTATTTTGAGCCCCAAGATGTTTCAAATAGCTCTTTCATGCTCCAGTATTATATTAATCATTTCTTCCATAATAACATACAACATTGTAGAAAGAAGAAAACCTTATCATAGTCCTCCTGTGGCTTGGAAGAAATGTGTCGGGCACCCATTTATTAGGGGGGATATCCAGGGGGTCGATATGCATGCCCCAATCCATGATATGGAGGAGTGATTGAAACCAAATATCTTTAAGAATTCATAGAGAAAATCATGCTTTACCCAGTCAAAAACATTTTCCATATCTATTTTGATTATCATCCCTTTTTCCTTATTAGTGACACTGGTGTGGATTCCCTCCTACACTAGAATTATATTGTCCCAAATTTGTCTTTTCATCATGAAGCCCCCCTGATTGGGAAGAATGAGTCATGGAAGAAGATGTTTTAACCTTTTTCTATGATTTTTTCTAAGATTTTGTAAGAGACGTTATAAAGAGAGATAAAAAAATTGTAAGAGACGTTATAAAGGAGATGGAATTTTTGTCCTTAGGAATCATGGATAAAAAGGAGGTGTTGGTTTCTCCTCCTAACTTACAGGTTTTTTGGACATATTTTATCATACGAAGTAGGTATTTTTTTATTATTCCCCAACACTTCCTATAAAAATGTAAAGTGAAACCATTTGGCTCGAGGGATTTGTCACAATCAAGATGGTAAAGGACTGCTTTGACTTCTTCCTATGTGACCATCTTGTTTAACTCTTTATTATCTTATTCCTTTATCATTTGTGAGATTTGCTCTATAAATTGAAAACTCTTCCATTTGTTGTCTTGACCTTCTTGAGTGTAAAGTTTTCCAAAGTGGGAGGAAGTTGCCCTTTTAATCTCCTCAAAGGAGATGATTCTCGATCCTGACGTTGTTTTTATTTCCTCCATTGTGTTTTTGTGTTGTCTAGCTTTGACCTGCTTATGAAAGAATGAGGTATTTTTGTCCCCTTCTTGAAGCCACAAGGATGTAGATTTGAGGCTCCACTACTTTTCTTCGTTGTGGAGCAGTCTCATATAATTTTGAAAATGCTCTTTCTCCTGTACTAAATGTCTGTTATAAATGATATTTGAATCCATTTCTTTCTAAGTGTCTTCTTGATGCTTTTTGTACCTTTCAATTTCTTCTCTTGTATTGTGGGAAGAGGCTTTGACCCACTCCTTGATTTATTTCTTGGCCTTTTTTATTTTTTGTTCCCATATATAAACCGGGGTTGCATCCACCCAGATTGACCAGATTGAGGAGATTAGGGGGAGAAAGTATGGGGAATCCATCCAAATGGGATTTAATTTGAATGGAATGGGTCCCATGTTTTCTTCTTTGTCAAAGGAGAGGGATATTGGGTGGTGGTATGAGATTCCCCAAGGAACAATTTGGGACAAAATGTTGAGAAGGAGAAGGAGGAGAGAGCTATGGATGAGAAAGTGGTCTAATATGGTTGCAATGTGCCCCACCCCTATTCTTTTATTGCTCCAAGTCTATTTCCCTTTAGAGGGATGAACATGAAACAGATCCAGTTCCGAGATCAAATCTTCTAGGTATTCCCTAAACGGACCCCTTACTATAGAGCCTCCTTTTTTTCCCCCTTGATGCAGATTTGTGTTGAAGTCTCCTGCTATAATGTAGTTGTTTTGTGCTCCAATATCTTTGATTTTCATTAAGTATTCCCAACATTCTATTTTTTCCTAATAGTTATTAGGCATATAAACATTACAGATAGGATAAGTGATACCTGATTGTATATGCTTGAGATTCACCAACGACGAGTGTGAATATTGTACCTTTTTCTCTTCTCCGAATAATTGAGTATTCCAGACTGTACAGATCTCTCCTGACGCTCCTCTAGCATTTAAAGTTGTTCCACTGCTTGTTTTCCATATTTTTTTCAGTTCCGGCAAGGCTTCAGATCCGTGGATTTTACTCTCCTAAATTAGGAGGCTATGGGGTCTCTTTGTTTTGATTAAATTTCCCATTGCTTCTTTTTTTCCCTTTGTCTCGATCCTCTACAATTCCAGGAGGCTACCTTCATTATTTACTGGCATTTTTTCTTTCCCCCTCTTTCGCGGGTTGAGACTATCTTTTTCTATTCGGACTTTCCCACTCTTCCCTTCTTTTTTGAGGACTTCTTCCAGCATTGGTTGGGTTCCTAGTTCTTTGTCTTGATTTGCATATTTTTCCCTTCTATTTCTATTGGTTTTCCTTCTTGATTCCATTTATATTTCACTCTTTAGGAGTTCCATATCCAGTTCCTCCGTTGAGTTCTCCTGACTTTCATCCTCCAGCACATGGGGAGGGTCCAAGAGCTGAGGGGAATCAGGCTCAACTTGAGGTGAAGGAGGGTCTGGATCTGGGTCTTGCTGGCTCTTAATTTCTTGTGTGCTTTATTTTGAGTTGACCATTTCTAACTCTAGGTTATCAAGAGGGTCATACCTATTTTTGTTGTTTTCTGCTTCATTGTTGGTTTGTATCAGTGATTTCCCCTTGATTGGTGAGGAGGGACTAGTGTTGATTTTCCTTTCCTGTTGTTGAGCCCTTGATTTATTTATCACTTTATTTCTTTTGGTTGGTTGACATTTCTCTAGTGCTTTGTTTTCGAGGTTCTTTTGTGTTTCCTTGGGAACATTTTTGGCGAAATTTCCATACTCATTGTAACACACCCAAGGTGGGGCATCTAAATTTAGTTATTCTTAAGAACTCAACACCTCCATGTGGGGTATCAAATCTCATTCAGCTCGTCCAGGGCTCTCCTGTTGCAGTCCCCACACTCAAACCCGAACTCAGAACTGGCGAATAAGCCACTCTCGAGTTCCTCGAATGCTCATTGGTCGAGGAGAAGAGACCTCCACGTGGATCAAACTCCATAGGTCCTCATGTGCGTCAGTACTTCGGACTTCAGATAATCCTAACTCACCTAACTACGATTCGGCCGAAGTCGAACTTACGGACAAACACGGGTCAAATCGATGGTCCAAACCCTGGTCACAACCAACGACTGAGATTGACTTCAGGTTTTGGGCTTCAGGAGTTCCCAACTCACCTGACTACAATTTCACCAAGGTCCAAACTCACAGAAAGACGCGAGTCAAATCAACGGTCCATACTCTTGTCACAACCAATGGCTGATATGGAATCCAGGTTTCTAGCATTGGGAGTTTTTGATCCTTCCACTCTTCCACTCTTTTTGGATTACTTCCACTACAGAGTACGGGAGATGTCGACACCTGTCCTTTCTAATGGATGACTTAGATGTACCCCGAGAGTAGGCGATGTATAGGAGACTAGGTGGCACGTGGCTCGTTGAGATTGGTTCCATGTCACCAGGGATGACATCATTGTACCTCATCACCTTAGGTTGACCGTATCCTACATCCATCATATCTCACGGTTGATATCTAGTGATGTACACTTATAGATCTATAGCTCTGGTTACAACGGGTTTTCGGCATTCGGGAGTATTTCTAAGAAAAATCCTCTTTCCCTCTGAAGTTCCAATCTTTGAAGTAGAGGGAATAGCACCACGCGTCCCCGATATAGCAACGGTTGGGAAAGGATCCAAAAGATCCCGCAAGCTATGGTACTAGGCCCTTCGTGGCTCCGACCTTCAGGGCTTCGGGACTCAATTTAATTTGGCAAGATAGGTCTAGCCAACCACCTGGTGAACCTCCTATCACCGGTCAATATCCCTGGAGACGGACACTCCCGGTCACCTTTATTCTGTGTGAGGTTAGTAAGGTCAGTCTTACTCTAGAGTCTCAGACTTTCGGAACTATGAATCCAAGGGAACATGGCTTCTTTAGGCTTAGCTCATGGTTTTCGAGTATCATTCATATGGGTCCTTCTGAATGGATCTCTTATGCTCGTCTTCTAAATGAAGATATTTCCTTCCTTAAGGTTTCAACTTCGCTACCCCTCCTGAGATTTACCATGAAAAGGGTTAAGGACTTGGGTTTGGAATTTTGGTTGCACGACAAAAAGGGGTATGGAAGATGTATCCTCTTTGGACGGATGGTTTCTGGTAGACACGATATCTCCTATCTCAACCATCTTAAAAAATTATTCCCCTGAGAAACCTCCTTAGTTAAACTGAGCATAAGGTCTATCAGTTGGAAGTGTAAATTCACAAGGCCATGAAAGCATACACATAACATAACCATTTCACCCATTATTCTAGTTCACCAAGTAAACAAGGGAAAATACTTATCAAAATCAGGCAATGGGAAGTAATTGTTGGAAGGGGTGCTCGTTTCCACCGAACCATAGGCTCATTCACTCCAAACGAATTTACCACTAGCCACACCTGAGCTGGACCACAATCTCTACAATACAATCATTTCTTCTGGCTCAACAACAATAGGGATGAAGGTTACTCTCCTCCTCCCATGAGATTTTGGCAATGGTTTACACGATACCAAGCAAGGAGGACCAACCTCATTTTTTTCAGCTTGTATCATAACCAGTCCCTCTATTTTCTATGACCAGAACATTTTCTTCTAGTTATTCCTTGAACCCGATAGATTCACCTCTTGTCTTTGCACTCTTCGCAAGCCTCCTTCTGCCCCCCACACCTTCCTTTCTTGCCTCTTTTAGCAAGGTCATGTGTGTCTCAAATCCTTAGCCCATGATCAAGTCCGGAAGCCTTACATATGAGTGTCATTCCCCATCCCCTCATTAACCCTTGAGGAGGTCTTCCCACCTACCATCTTGACTGTAATTCATTTATGGGTCAGAGAATTGTTCTAGTCCTGCGCAATTAAATCCAGTAAGTACTAGTTTGGTGAAGGTTAATGCAACCATTCCTGGTCCCCTTGATATGAAAATAGGGTGCTGACTTGTTTTGTTATGCAAGCACCCTCTACTCCATTAAAATAAACTTCAGGACCTTGCCCAATGTCTTAGTTGTGCAAGAGGATTTATGTGTCAAGTTTAGGCTTCTTTTAGGTGTCTATGTGTGAGGTTTTTCAAAGGTTAAATATGTCGTTTAAAGAATACAACAACAAACATAAATTGCAGCAAATAATAACCCTCACAACAATAACAACATGATAAAGGAGTTCACCCCCAACTGAGCTGCATCTCCGTGAGCCTCCATCAATGGACTAGGATCTCTGGGATTAGTTTATATAAAACAAATTTTCAAGCTACTTCTCAACTCTAATGGATTTACTAAATATACCATTGGGTTCAGAATACATAAAAACCCCCAAAATGACTATTAGATCTCTAAAAACAGATCATGGCTCATTTAGGCATGACCTGTTCTACTGGTGGCCTTAAGATTCCCTAGGCTTCCTTGTGGAAACAACACCTGTAAAAGTCCTCAAATGCCTCTGCAACATGTTCCAATGAGTTTATAACATATCAATTAGTCAAGAATGACTATTCAATCACTAAAAATGGACTTTGGCTCCCCTGGGCATGACCTCCTTCAATGGTGGCCCTAAGCTCCCTAGAGCTCTCTGAAACTTCCCTGTAGAAAAACCTGCGATAGAAGTCTCCAAATTCATTTAAAACCTATACCAATAGATTAAGAACATCCAAAAAACCCTAGATGGGCTTTTTCGGCACCTGGTTTGGCTAAAAATGAAGAAGATAGACCTCCTGCAAATTGTTTCCTTCAAGCTTGTTGTCTCTGGTTCGCCAAATCACACCTCCTGTATGAGTAACCCAGATTCTGAACGTTTCCCATGCCTAAACCCAGCACGCGCGTCGTTTCCACAAAATGCACCAATTTGTCACACGGTTAGGGAACCTAGCCCTCAATCTGGCGGAGGTGTTGGACGCATGGTTCCATGTGACCATGTCCGATGCAATTATAGGCACTCGTTCCAATGGTTAGGTATGTGACAAGTGTTGGGCGATAGGGAGCGATCCGTGTGCAATTTTAAATTATGCGCAAACTGGGAGGTAGGGTCCTATGGTATGGTGTATATGATCGGGGGTTGGGGCTAAGCCCCAGCCCGGACCCCACGCCATACATAACATACCACACATTTAAATATTAGTGCAAATGTTATATTGTAAGCACCAATCCATGGGTGCGTCGATTGGGTGGCCTTTGCTAAAACAGTTTCTGTAAGTGTGGAGGTTCGAGGTTCTATCCTCATGAACTCCACAATAATTTTTACACCATAAAATGCCATGCATCAACAAATGATTCGCCCACATTTCTGTCACTAAATTGCCAATTCAACACTGACACATCACCTACCACATGTGGGTCTGTACCCTTCCACGTCAGTTGTACGGCCCTGCAACGTTAGTTTTACGGACTATACAGTCAACAACGTTTTTGTCTGTTTCTCAAAATTAACAGAACGCAATATAGCACTCATCTGATGTCTATTTGAACCCATTCAAATTGTGTTGGGTTCATGAGGATGAGGTCTATGCACCTATCTGTTTTGAAGTGATTTCAAACACTTTGATCTTTGGGCTAAATTTGGACCCTTAGTCCAGATTCTGATCACTCCTTCCCATTGTAAATATTTTGGTCCCACAAAATATAATGATTATCTGCCTAAGCTTCAATACTTTTCTTCTTCCAATTTCTATCAATTAATTCTACTTGAAAAGTCTTTTGGCAATCACCTGGGTACCTTGACATGCCTTGCACTGCAACTAGCTATGTCCCTCAACCACTATTCTCTGGTTGCTGTTGACCCACTGTTCTCCTTGTGCTTGGAAGACTGTCAGCCTTCCCACTGAGAATCAAGTCCCTCTTGTGAACTCTTTGGCGTCAACACAATTTGCTCTACAATGTCTACAAAATACTTTCCTGCGACATCTTGTCACAATACAAGAAAACCATCAATCTTGAAAAAAAAAATTATACAAGAATGGAAATGATGCCAACTAACTCTTTTTCTCTTCAAGCAATAACTGTCGCATCTTGTACATCATCAAAGTACATGGCATTTTGCTGCATCTTGGTGTAATCAATATCAACTTACAAGCCGTCATTACCATCGACTAAACATAAGTCAAACAACATGATCGACACAACATACTTGTCAAGACAACATCGACACAAGTTGAGACTCATTTGAAGCACATCGACATTCCAAAAATCGACATTCATGATACACAACCATGTTACATTCATGAGTCACTCATAATGAAACTATCACAAAGTTCATTTTTTACACACATACAAAATCACATGCATGTGCATAGCTCTTCAACTCTCCTTCAAGTACTAACATAAGTACATAAACCCAAAAACATGTGGGTACATAATATCTGAAAATGAAAAAGATATATGGTTGCAATAAGTGAGTATCATACCCATCTTTTAAACCCTCCTGGCGAAGTTGTGCAACAACAAGAATGCCTTCAATAGAATGCATTCACATGAAATCTTGCATCATACAAGTTATGATAAGCTGCTGCAACTTGTCATACTTTCAACAGAAATGCATACATAAGGCTGAAATGTGCATCTACAAAGAGAGAAATGCAAGCCTTACTTGTTTAAGAAATCTAACCATTTCTTACCAAGCCAATTCAATGGTGACTTTTTCTGCTGAAAATCGTCTTCTTGTGAATCATCTTGACTCACATCGATGATGGAATCTCCTCTTCCATTCTTGCCAGTATCTTTATCCATCTAATTCTGGTGTTGTGAATGGGTGGTTGGATTCAATGTCCAACATTGGTCAATGAGATGACCTCTCTTTTGGCAGTGAGTGCAAATCTTTTGCATCTTCTTTTCAAGTTGCTTTTGCTTGGAAAGTTTCTTGAATGTGGTCAATATTTTCCAACATCTTGAAACATGATGGTTATCTTAACCAGAATATGTACATGGACTTTTTCTCCCATTTTTACATGAAAATTTACCATGCTCAACATAATCAAAAGAAACTGAATTACAGGCAGAAATATACCTTGAACATTCACCTTTATCGCCTTCTTGAGGAGGTGAATTTGAAGAGTTACTAGCTCTCTTTTGAAGACCAACAACATTGTTCTTGTCCTCATGGCTGTCACAGCTCTCTTGTTTCACACATTTGCATTCATCTTAAACACACACTTTGCATGCTTGAGGGATTGAACTTGCAACAAAATTTGTTCTTGGAATTGTTTCCCTTGTCTCCTCAACTTTGGAATTTGCTCCATCTTTTTGTTCATATCCAAGACCCCTATACTTGGGCCTCTCCTCAACAATAATAGGCTCAACAATACTTTGTGCATGTTTTCCTAACCCTCTACCTTCATAGCCCATTTTTAACAATAACTTGGACCCTATTCCTCTAGTATGATTTTCAAAAACACCAAAGAATTCATCTTGAGAGGAATTTGAAGAAAAAATAGCATTACTTACCTCATGTTCATGCATGTACTTGGTAAGGGTTTCCTTTGCCTCAAGGATCTGAGTCTCGATCTCATGCAACTTTTCAAGAAGCTGGTGCTTCTCCTCCTTCATGGCCGTCAACTGATCTTGAAGGAAAGTGCTCTCCTTCCTATCTTCCCACATCTCTCATGGTTACAAACTCCTTCAACATCTCTTTTTCAAATAAGTTCGCTAATGAATATGTATGAGAACTCTTACTGTTTGAAGCTTCCTCCATCCTTGCAAGGTATCAAACATCAACACAAAACTTGCACAATAATACCAACAGCTAAATATCTATCTATCAATGGCAATCGCATGAGAAAAACTATGCTCTGATACCACCTGATCTAAAAATAGGGGGGTGACTTGTTTTGTTATGCAGGCACCCTCTACTCCATTAAAATAAACTTCAAGACCTTGCTCATTGTCTTAGTTGTGCAAGTAGATTTATGTGTCAAGTTTAGGTTTCTTTTAGGTGTTTATATGTGAGGTTTTTCAAAGGTTAAATATGTCATTTAAAGAATACAACAACAAACATAAATAGCAACAAATAATAACCAACAAACTCACAACAACAACAACATGATAAAAGGAGTTCAGCCCCAACTGAGCTACATCTCCTTGAGCCTCCATCAATGGACTAGGCTCTCTGGGATTAGTTTGTCTAAAATTATTTTACAAGCTTCTTCTCAACTCCAATGGATTTACTAATTGTACCATTGGGTTCAGAATACATAAAACCCCCAAAAATGACTATTAGATCTCTGAAAACAGATCATGGCTCATCTGGGCATGAACTCTTCTACTGGTGGCCTTGAGCTTACCTGATATTGATTGTGGACGCAACATCTGTAAAATTCCTCAAATTCCTCTTCAACCTCTTCCAATGAGTTCATATCATATCAATTAGTCAAGAATGACTATTCAGTCACTGAAAATGGACTTTGGCTCCCTTGGGCATGACCTCCTTCAATGGTGGCCCTAAGCTCCCTAGAGCTCTTTGAAACTTCCCTGTAGAAAAACCTACAATAGAAGTCTCCAAATGCCTTTGAAAATTTTACCAATGGATTGAGAACATCCAAAAACCCCTAGCTAGGCTTTTTTGACACTTGGTTTGGCCAAAAAATGAAGAAGATAGACCTCCTACAATTTTTCTCCTTTAAGCTTGTTGTCTCTAGTTCGCCAAATCACACCTCCTGTGTGAGTAACCCGAATTATGGACGTTTCCAATGCCTAAACTCAGAACGCGCATCTTTTCCACAAAATGCATGAATTTGTCGCACAATTAGGGAACCTAGCCCCCAATCTGGCGGAGGTGTTGGACGCATGGTTCCATGTGACCACGTCCCATGCAATTATAGGCACTCATTGCAATAGTTAGATTTGTGACAAGTGTTGGGTGATAAGGAGCGATCCATGTGCAATTTTAAATCCCATGCAAACTAGGAGGTAGGGTCTTATGGTATGGTGTATACGACTGGGGGCTAGGGCTAAGCCCCAGCATGGACCCTGCAGCATACATAACATACCACACATTTAAATATCAGTGAAAATGTTATATTGTAAGCACCAATGCGTGGGCGCGTCGGTTGGGCGGACTTTGCTAAAACACTTGCCATAAGTTTGGAGGTCCAGGGTTCGATCCCCGTGGACTCCACAACAATTTTTACACCATAACATCAAGGTGCCACATGGCAGCCCATGCTTGGGCCACGTGGCACCACCCAATCGACCAATAAAATGCCACGTATCAGCAAATGATTCACCCACATCTCTTCCACTAAACTGACAAATCAAAGCTGACACGTCACCTGCCATGTGTGGGTCTATACCCTGCCATGTCAGTTGTACGGACTGTACAATCAACACATTTTTTGTCTGTATGGAAAAATGAACAGAATGTGATATCTCACTCATCCGATGCTCATTTGAACCCGTTCAAATTGTGTTGGGTTTGTGAGGATGAGACCTATGCATCTGTCCATTTTGAAGTGATTCTGAACACTTTGATTTTTGGGCTAAATTTTGACCCCTTGTCTAGATTCTGATCACCCCTTCACCATCTCTTTGTATAGATATCGTGGCATTTCTAAGTACACCCCCTCCTTTCAGTAGTCAATCAACACCTATCCATTTTCTAGTAAATAACAATATTTACATTCATTTACCTTTCATACAAAGGTCCATCGAATAAACATTCATACATATGGAGTTTGACATAGTCTCTTGGCCACTATAGTTATATTTACAAGCTAGGGGAAATAGGGTGTTACAATTCCATCCCCCTTAATGGAACATCTTCCTCGATGTTCTATATATTAATGTGCTCTATATATACAGAAGTGAACAAAAATGGATATTCTTGTCTCATGGCATCCTCCATTTCCCATGTGGCCTCATCTGGGGCAAAGTGTTTTCACTACACCTTGAACTATGCAATGGTTCGGTTCATGAGTGGGGTTTCCTTCCTGTCTACTATGCATTGATGTTTTGGCAAGAATTCTCCCTCCAGTTCCACCTGGATCACAAACCAAACAATTATGTGGTTAGAATCATGTACATATTTCTTCTATAATGAAACATGGAAAACATTATGTGCCTTTACTGTGGGAGGGAGTGCTAGCCTATAGGCTACATGTCTCACTCTATCTAAAACTTAAAATGGTCCACAGTACTGAGGTGCTAGTTTGGCACAAGATCCCATCCTCATGGAACTCTTCCTGGGCCTAACTCTGAGATAGACATGGTCTCCTGTCTTAAATTATCTGGGGGTTCTCTTTTTGTCGACATAACTTTTCTGTCTATCCTGAGCAATTTTCAGATTTTGTTTTATTCGAACCACTTGTTATTCCATTTCCTTCTGCATGATGGGTCCAATTAAAATTCTATCCACTAGATTACTCCAACTCACTGGAGTCTTGCATTGTCTACCATAGAGGGCTTTGAAAGAACTCGTCTTCATCAATTCTTGATAACTATTGTTGTAGGAAAATTCTACCAGTGGCAGGTAGTCTTCCCACTTCTTAGGTTGATGCATTACATGAATCCTTAGCATGTATTCTAATATTTGGTTTACTCTTTCTGTCTTTCCATCGGTTTGAGGGTGATAAGTTGTGCTAAACAACAAGTTAGTCTCAAAACCACCCATCAAGGATTTCCAAAAGCTTAAGTGAATTTTGTGTCTCTCTCAGATACAATCTCCTTAGGCATGCCATGCAGTCTGAATATCTCCTTCATGAATATGTTGGCAATATCTATTGCTTTGCAATTCAATTTGACGGGAATGAAGTGAGCGGACTTGCTCAAATTGTCCACCACTACCATGATGGAATCATTCTTCCTAGCCTATTTTGGAAAACCAGTGATGAAATCCATGGAGATGGTCTCCCATTTCCATTCTGGAATTGGTAGAGGTTGTAACAACCCTGCTGGGTGTCGGTGTTCTACCTTAACTTGCTGGAATTCTAGACATTTAGCTAAATATTTAGCTATGTCCTTTTTCAATCTAGGCCAATAGAATTGTTTCCTAGTGGTCGTGACCATTTTTTGATAACCCGGATGGCCAGTGTATGGTCTCTTGTGCAATTCGTCCATTATGAACCTCTTCAAGTTGTCACAACCTAGGATATACAATCTGCTTCACTAAGTCATCAGGCCTTCGTCCAACATCTGGTAACCTTCATACTTTATCCCTATGGGATCTTTCTTCAGGTATGATGTCACGATCTTAAAGAATGCATTAGTTTCTTGTGCATTCCTGACTCTTTCCCTGACATTCGTTTCACAGGTGCTCACCGCTGCTAGGTGAATTGTTTTCATACTTCTGCTAAGGGAATCAACCACCCTATTTTCCTTTCCTTTGATATGTTTGATTTTGAAATCAAACTCGCTCAGGAGTTCCATCCACCTATCCTGCCTAGCATTGAGTTTTGGTTGATCAAACAGGTGCCTCAAACCACAATGGTATGTCATAAGTACAAATATCCTACCCAGGAGGTAATGCTTCCACATTTTTAAATCATGCACTATGGAAACCAACTCTATATCATGGCTCACATAATCGATTTCATGCTCATTTAATTTTTTGGGTTCGTAGCAAATTACACGCCCTTCTTGCATAAGGAATCTTCCGAGTCCTTCCTTGCAAGAATCTGCACACACAAGGTATTCGCTATCAGGGTCTGCGATATTCAGCACATGTGCATGGGTCAGAAGGTATTTCAGTTCCTAAAACATTTCTTCACACTCTGATGTCCAAGTAAATTTAACCCCCTTCTTTTGGAGGGCAGTGATTGGACAACCAATCTTGGAAAATCCTTTTATGAACCTTCAATAATATCCTGCTAGCCCATAAAGGATCTGATATCCGAAACATCCTTTGGGGTAGGACATTCCATGATAGATCTGATATTTTCAGGGTCTACTGCCACACCTTCTTGAGATATAATATGGCCTAAGTAATGTATTTTCTTTTGGAAAAATTCACACTTGCTAAACTTAGCGTAGAGCTAGTGCTCTTTTAACACTGAAAGTACAATTCTAAGATGTTCTTCATGCTCCTCTCTATTCTTGGAGTATATTAATATATCATCAATAAAAACCAATACAAACCTATCTACGAATTTGCTGAGTACATTGTTCATCAAGCACATAAAAGTGGCAAGGGCATTGGTTAATCCAAATGGTACTACCCCAAATTCATAGAGACCATATCTTGTCCTGAAGGCGGTTTTTTGGATGTCTTCATCCTTGATTTGGACTTGATGGTATCCATATATCAAGTCAATATTTGAGGAGATGGAAGAACCACCTAATTGGTCGAACAAGTCATTGATTCTTGGCAAGGGGTACTTGTTCTTTATGGTGGTCTTATTGGCTTTTCTATAATCTATGCACAGTCAGAGTGTGCCATCTTTCTTCTTCACAAACAGGACTGGTGCTCCCCATGGGGATACACTGGGTTGGATGTAGCCTTTATCCATCATTTCTTTTAGTTGTAGCTTGAGCTCAACTAGTTCAAGTGTACTCATCCTATAGGGTGTCCTAGACACTAGCACTTCTCTTGGTGCAAGTTCTATCAAGAAGTCAATGTCTCTTCTCAGTGGTAGACCCGGTATCTCTTCTGGAAATACATCTCTTTACTCCCTTAATAGGGGGTGGTCCTCTAGGTTTGGTCTGTCATCCTCAATGGTATCCAACACATGTATTTCATATAGAGGACATCCCTTTATACAATACTTCTTCATTTGAAGGGTTGATATTTGTCTTACTGATACATGCTTCTCAATTCCCCAGAGGGTTATCTTTCTCCCTTCTCCATTTATGCATTCTGAGTTTTTATGGTAACAGTCTAACTTAGTTTTATATGCAACTAGCCAATACATACCAATCAACGGGTCATAAGATCCTAGGGGAAGTATGTTAAGGGTAGCTTGGGTGGGAAATCCATCCATAATGAATTGAAAAGTTGGTATGACCTCCACTACTTTTCTTTTCGTGCCAGTGGTTGGTTGTACCAACCATGGTTTATCATGTCTATGTGACTGCAATTTACACTTATCAACAGTTTGAGGGGCCACACAACTCAAATTAGAACCAGGGTCAATTAAAATAGAAAATGGATGTTTGGTGATCATACCTTCCATATCCACCACTGAAGATTGGTGGTCGGCTTGTTTACTATCCACGGATGCATAAATCCATGGCATACTCCTAGCCACATCATTAATGGTGTTATCTTCTTGGATGTTGTAAACTCACCTATTGTTATGTTGCCTGTGTGGACAGTCTCTCAGTAGATGTTATTCTCCACAACCTCAACATTTCAAGGGTTCCTTATTTGGGTTATCGTTCTTTCCTAGGGTTGATCCAAAAGGTTTATTTCCACTTTGGGAGGGGAAATTTTGTTGGTGCACACTTCGGGTACAGAGGCTCATCCTTGAGTCCTTCCTATAGTTCTTAAATATTGGGGATTTAAACCCCTTCTTCTTGAACTCCGAACTATTCTTCTGCTGCCATTCCTCGCGAGGTTCTGTCCAACACCTGAACTGTTCATAACAATACCTTGCCTTCCGGATAGTGCCATCTAATGTTTTTGGCTCATCAAACTCAATCCCATTCTAGTAGGTCTGAGGTAACCCACTAATATATCGTTGAACTTTTACCTTTTCCTCTTTTATGTAAGGTACATACCTCAGCAACTCAAGGAATTTACTGACATATTTCTCTATGGTGAGTTGTCCTAGCTTGAGTTCATTGAACTCTTTAGTCTTCTCGTCGAAATATTTTTCTGAAAGATACTTCTTCTTGAAGTGTTTCTCAAACAGTTTCCAAGATAGGTCCTCTTCATGGATTCCTTTCACATTCTTAAGGTCTTCCCACCAAATGGAATCCTTTCCATTCAGGTTTAAGGTGGTTATTCGAGCCTTCAATTTTTCAGAGAAATCATGGACTCTGAAGTACTTCTTTAGTCCAAGAAGCCAGACTTCTTCCTCTTACCCTTTATTAATTTCACCGTTGAAGGAGGGTGGTTTGGCTTTCTTGAATTCTTCAAGGTCATGAATTTTGGAATTCTTTCATTTCCTCCTTTTCCTTTGAGAATGTGAAATAGTTTTTCTACTAGAATATCCCTCTGAGTCACTTGTTTCCTTTCCAATGGATTCTCCCGACGAGTGTCCCCTGTCTCCAGGTTGGACCTTCCTTGAGGTACTCCTTCTAGTGTGGCCACTTATGGGACTACGTTTTCATATATTAGGTGGACTTCGACTCCTCTTCATATGTCATTGGTCAACATGACTGGCGGTAGGTCCATGCTGTAGTTGTCTCTGTATGTCAAATAAACTCTACAACAAGACTGCATTAATTTTTGTTTACTTCTCTTTCTCTTTTATCAATCTTTCATTGTCGACCTTGCAACTTTGTAATTTGGCCATGAGGCTCCTTACAGTTTCATCCAGATCCGAAGGAGTCTCTACTGCCCTCCTATCGTCCGATTCTTCATCACTATTGTGGGATCCATCCCTCACTTCATGGCACGTCACCATCCTTTATGCTTGTAGTTTCCCGTGGCTAATCAACTGCTTGAGTGATGACAAAAAAATTGTTATTATATAACAGTATGTTAGTTTATGAATCAACACATAGCTCATATTTCTTAAATACTCACACATGCACACAACAGGAAGATTTTATTTGTTTCTGTATTAAAGGATTAACCGGACTTTTTATGAAGGAAGTAAGGTATGGTTTCCCTCTTAAATCCCCTTTAATGTGGTTTTTACACAAATTTTTCATGATCCAAAGCAGGCCAAGTGTTGTAACCATGCTCTGGTACCAATTTGTAACACACCCACGGTGGGGCTTCTAAATTTAGTTCTTCTTAAGAACTCAAGACCACCATGTGGGGTCTCAAATCTTATTCAGCTCGTCCAGGTCACTCCCATTGTGGTACCCACACTCAGAACCAAACTCAGAACTGGCGGATATGCCCCTCTAGAGTTCCTCGAATGTTCATTGGTCGAGGCCATGATACCTCCACGTGTACAACTCCATAGGTCCTCATGCACATCGTGACTTTGGACTTTGGATGATCCTAACTCACCTAACTATGATTCCGCCGAAGTCCAAACTCGTGGATAGACGTGGGTCAAATCGACGGTCCACACCCATGTCACAATCAACGACTGAGATTGACTTCAGGTTTCAAGCTTCGGGAGTTCCCAACTCACCTGACTACGATTTCTCCGAAGTTCAAACTCATAGACAGACGCAGGTCAAATCAACGGTCCATACTCTTGTCACAGCCAATGGATGAGATGGACTCTAGGTTTCTGGCTTCGGGAGTTCTCAATCCTTCCACTCTTCCACTCTTTTTGGATTACTTCCACTATAGAGCGTGAGAGATGTCGACACCTTTCCTTTCTAATGGATGGTTTAGATGTACCTTAAAGGTAGGTGATGCGCAGGAGACTGGGTGGCACGTGGCTCCTTGATATTGGTTCCACATCACCAGGGATGATATCACTGTACCTCGTCACCTTCGGTTGACCGTCTCCTACATCCCTCAGATCTCACGGTTGAGATCCATTCACATAGACCTATAGATCTACAGCTATGGTTACCTTAGGGTTTCGATGTTTGGGAGTATTTCTAAGCAAACTCCTCTTTCCCTCGGAAGTTCCAATCTCTGAAGTAGAGGGACTAGCGCCACATGTCCCAGATATAGTGACGGGTGGGAAAGGATCTGAAGGATCCCATAATCTATGGTACTAGGCCCTTCACGGCTCCGGCCTTCGGGGCTTCGGGCCTCGATTTAATTTGGTGAGATAGGTCCACCCAACCACCTAGGGAACCTTCTATCACCACTCAATATCATGGGAAACCAATGCTCCCAGTCACCTTTAGTCCATGTGAGGCTAGTAAGGTGGGTCTTACTTCAAAGTCCCGAACTTCTGGACCTATGAAGCCAAGGGAACCTGGCTTCTTTAGGCTTATCTTAGGGTTTTTGAGTATTGGTCATATGGGTCCTTTCGAACGGATCTCTTTCACTCTTCTTCTAAACGAGGATATTTCCTTCCTTAAGGTTTCAACTTTGCTACCCGTCCTGAGATTTACCATGAAAAGGGTTAAGGACTTGGGTTTTTAATTCTGGTCGCACGACAAAAAGGGGTCTGGAAGACATATCCTCTTCATGCGAATGGTTTCGGGTTGACACGATATCTCCTATCTCCACCATCTTAACAACTTATGACCCTGGGAAACCTCCATAGTTAAACTGGGCATATGACTTATCAATTGGAAGTGTAAATTCACAAGGCGATGAAAGCATACACATAACATAGCCATTTCACACAGAAGACATTCATAAATGCACAAACACACATATATAAGTCCAAGTATTCACCCATTACTCTAGTTCAACATGTAAAGAAGGAAAAATACTTATCAAAATCGGGAAATGGGAATCAACTGTTTCCACCCAACCATAGGCTCAACCACTCCAAATGGATTTACCACTAGCCACCCCCTAGCTAGACCAAAATTCTCTGAAACACAATCCTTTCTTCTGGCTCAACAACAGTAGGGACAGAGGTTACTCTCCTCCTCCCGTAGGATTTTGGCAATGGTTTACATGATACCAAGCAAAGAGGACCGACCTCATTTTTTAGCTTGTATCATAACCAGTCCCGCTATTTTCTATGACCAAAATGTTTTCTTCCATTTCTTCCTTGAACCCGAGAGATTCACCTCTCGTCTCTGCACTCTTCGCAGGCCTCCTTATATCCCCCACACCTTCCTTTCTCACCTCTTTCAACAAGGTCACTGTAACACCCTGTTTCCCCCAGTTTGTAAAAATAACTGGACTGGCCAAGAATTGTGGCAAACTCAGAAATGTGAATATGTGATGTGAATGGACCTTGTGGAAAAGGTCGATGAATGTGAATAATATTATGAATTTATATTGCAGGACTGTTGAGCGGGGATATGTTGAAAAAGAGACCACGATGGCTACAGAAAGGCGATGGAAGGCACCTGGAAAGGTGGTGTTAACTTCCACCGAAAATCAATATCGTATTTGGACTCCACTGGCCCGGAGAACCAAAAGTGGCTCGCTAGCCCAGAATTAAATGTCTCGCGGGATGGTAGGTAGATGGCTCCTCAGGAATTAATGAGGGATGGGGAGGTGAACCGCCCATCCGTAGAGCCGTCAGGCCTGACGAGCGCGAGGGAAATTGCGCCACACGCAACCTCGCAAGAGGATAAGGCATGGGGGAGAAGCGATTGGGGGTAGACGCGAGGGGAGAAAGAGAGCTCTGGCGATATGCAGAGTGGGTGATAGCAGAGAGGAAGGAGAGTAACCTTCGCTCTTGGTCACTGGAAAATAGAGACACAGTCTCAGCTCGGGGGTGGCTAGTGGTAAATCCGCTGGGAGTCGCTGAGCCTACGGTTGGGTGGAAACGAGCACCCCTCTCAACAGTTGTATAACCCCTTGTGTTACTTTCTGATAAGTGTTTTGCCTTTGGCATCTTGAAATATATGTATTTTGACAATTATGCTCATAAGTTGTGAAATTGTGAATAATTTCAGTATAAGAATGTCTGTATGATGTTTTGATCAGTACTGGTAGTTGTATGTTTATAATGGAAAGACTACGTGTGGCTTATGTTCTCTTAAATCGTTATTTATATGCATACTGATCTAATTCAGACTACACACCTGGTTCTCAGGAGAGAGATACCCTTATCTACCTCAGATAGTACCCTGGGTAAACCTCCCCATAGAGATACCCTTCTTGAAAAAGCCCATCAAGAACCTGGAAAAAGGACGTGAAGGCACAAGGCCTTAAGAAATCCCTAATAAGTATCGAATTGATGGATGAGATACCATCGGGACATCGGTGGTCACTCATGACCGTCAGATCGAAAGAAGAAACTGGAGGGTTAAGCGCCTTAACCCTAAATAGGTGTTGATTGATGGACGAGATCCCGTTGGGAAATATGTGGTCACCCATGACCGTTAGATTGGTAGGAGAAAGTAGGGGGGGTTAAATTCCTTACCACTTTGTCTTTATGTGTCTTCATGGGTAGCGAAGAGATTAGGATCGTAGATCCCCAAGGACCATGAGAACATATGGACCGTTGATTTTTCCACGTCCAGGAAGTCATGGGAGAATGCACAAGTTAGGAACCTGTCTGAGCCGTTATATCTCGGCTGGAAAACTCAATAGCCGTTGGATCTGTCAGGAGATCCCCGAGGGTTAAACCCCCAGTGAATAAGGGTGAAAGCCCCGAAATAGAGCTGGGCCATCTGATTAAAGGAGGCCACATGTCGTGAGATTTCCCATTTCAGGAAATTGGAAATCGGGAACTCGGGAGTTTCGTTGACGAGAGATCGGGATGTTCCATGGTGGAAACCCTGAAGCAGTCGTAGGCCAACTGATTTTGGAGGCTACGTGTCGAGAGATTACCCGTTTCGGGAAATCAGGGATTGGGGATTCGAGAGTTTTGTTGACAAGAGGTCGGGCTCTCGCCTTGATAAATCCCGACGGAAGAGAGAGTGTGGTCATGTGGGAAGAGGTCATATTGACCAAGGCATAACCCAAGGGGATGATCACCGATTTAGGATTGTTTGGAACTTTGGTGTTTCGACACTCAAGATACCGAAGGGCATGTTCCCTCATGCTCTCAAACCCCAAAATCTAGACTTATAAATATCGAGATGTTAGCATGTTGTTAAGTCCTGATGAACAGACAAGATTCTTTCGAAAGATCTCAGGGTCTATAACAACCGTCAGATGTGAGGAAGAGATGTCAAATTTAATCTGGGGTGTGAATGCGCCTTAGGGTAAGTGGCAAGCAGATCTGGACGACGAAATTCCACCTGCCCAGATCTACGACTGAGGCTTCATTCCAGAGCCCCCTTGATGTTCTGCCTTTAGCGATGAGGGGGGAGGGGGGTTCTGGAATCAAATGCGCAACTCTGGAATGGTCAGGATTTATTCGCCTTGATCAACGACATTCAGACGAATTCCGGACCCCCCTTGCCACTCTGCCTTTAATGGGAGGGGGGGGTCCAGAATGGTGTGGCGTGTGAAGTGAGACCCGTCTCCTGTCAAATCGCCCACCGTGTCATGTTTCCCCTCTCGCCACCTATACTCCACTCAACTGTGCAACAGGGCCATTCCTAATGGCCATTTTCTAACCTTGTAGGGATTCGTCCCTATTGGCCAGTCACTAACCCTGTCGGGGTTCGGCGGTTGCAGAGTTGAAGAATTGGACATCCCTGTGGCACCAATGCATGAAATACAAAGAGGTGCCATGATTATTTGACCTGTGATCATTACCCGTGATCACATGGGAGCAGAGAGAGAGAAAGAGCTATCTTACGCTAGGCCTCCGTAGATATTTCGAGGGCTCTGATTCTGCAGAAATCAATGAAAACTTGATTACGGTAGTGGGTGCATTACAAAGTGGTATCAGAGCATGGTGACAACGCTCGGCCTGATTGGGCTCATGAACGAGTTGCACATAATCTCTGTTCGAAGCACTCCTAAGAGGAGTAACCCCCTAACTTAACTCTCTTATCCAGGATCAAAACTTGGAAATGAGAACCCGACTGTGTATGAATGTGAAAGAGTTATGAATTTATGCGCAGTTATAAAAATGTATCTAACTCTTGACTAATAACCAACGTTTGTCTTTTCACCCAAGCAGACGACTAGCTGCAGGAATTTACAGACGCAGAGAATGGTGACTCACCAAGAGATGGGAGAAGTCTCTTAGAGACGAAGAGTCTGACAAAAGAAGAGCAATAGGAACCCCTCCAGATCTAGCTGAGACTATGAGGAGTCTTATGGTTAAATTGCAAAGCTGCAAGGCCGACAATGAAAGGACGATGAAAGAACAAGAAAAGCAAACTGAAATTAATGCAGTTTTACTGCAGAGCTTATCCGACCTACAGCGACAAATGTAGAATGAACCCAAGATGCAGAAACATGGTCATATCAGTGGCCATACTGAGAGGATCACCTCAAGGAAGTTCCACCATAGAGGTAAAGGACCAGTGCCAGACAATTCCTCTGAGAAGGAAGCTGGCGATTCAGAAGGCTCTTCGAGCAGCAGGACCGGTTCCTATTCTCGAAGAAAACAGAAGAAGCAAAAGACTTCCAAGGGTCATAAATGTGAGGAATTCAGAAAGGCCAAACCTCCCTCCTTCGATGGTGAGATAAAGAATGGAGAGGAAGCAGAGGCCTGGCTACTTGGACTGAAGAAATATTTTAGAGTCCATAATTTTTTAGAGAATTTGAAGGCCCGAGTGGCCACTTTCAATCTGAATGAAAAAGCTTCCATTTGGTGGGAAGATATTAAGAATATGAAAGGGGTCCGCAAGGAGGACCTGTCCTGGAAACAGTTTGATAAATACTTCTGGAAGAAGTATTTGTCGGAAAAATATTTCGACGAGAAGGCTAAAGAGTTTTATGAACTCAAACTGGGGCAACTCACTATAGAGGAATATGTCAGCAAATTCCTCAACTTATTGAGATATGTACCCTAAATCAAAGCAGAGAAGGCGAAGGTGCAATGTTTCATCAATGGGCTACCCAAGGAATACCAGAATAGAATTGAATTTGATGAGCCAAAGACCTTAGAAGACATTATTCGAAAGGCAACATATTGTCATGAACAATATGGACATCGGGAAGAGTCGCGTGGAGACTGGAAACAGAAGAGTGGTTCGAGATTTCAGAAAAAGGGGATCAAATCCTTAGGATTTAAGAACTACAAGAAGAACCCCAGAATGAACTTTCCAGCCCGGAGTGTACTCCAGCAGAACTTTCCTTCATCGGATGGAAATAAAACTTTTGGACCTATACCAGTAAAGACTAATAACCCGAAGAGAGAACCTTTGAAATGTTGGGGTTGGAGAGAAGAGCATCTCCTGAGAGACTGTCCACACTGACAACAGAACAATCAGAAAGTTTATAACATTCAAGAAGCTACCACAGTCAATGATGTGGTAGGGAGTGTGCCATAGATTTATGCAGCCTTGGATAATAACCAAGCTGACCACCAAGCTTCAGTGGTGGAAATAGAAGGTATGATTTTCAACCATCTAGTGTCTGTTTTGATTGACCCTAGTTCAAATTTGAGTTATAGAGCCCCTAGAGATGTTGATAAGTGTAAACTACAGCCACAAAAACAAACCAAGCCATGGTTGGTACAGTTAGCCACTGGCACCAAAGAAGGGTAGCAGAGGTCATACCAGCCTGCCAATTAATGTTGGGTGAATTCCCCACCCAAGCAACCCTTAACATATTACCCCTAGGATCATACGATCTGTTGATTGGTATGGACTGGCTGGCCACCCATAAAGCCAGATTGGACTGTTACCATAAAACCTTAGAATGTGTGATCAAAGAAGGAAAAAGGATAACCTTTCAAGGGATCTGAAAACCTGTCTCGGTGAGGCAAATATCAGCCCTGCAAATGAGAAAGTATTGCCGAAAAGGATGTCCCCTATATGCAATACAGGTGTTGAAAAGAATCAAAGGAGATAAACCAAGCCCTGATGATCACCCTATCTTGAGAGAATATAGAGATGTGTTTCCAGAAGAGGTACCGGGTCTACCTCCGAGAAGAGACATTGACTTCTCGATAGAGCTCACACCAGGAGCAATGCCGGTGTCTAAGACACCCTACCGGATGAGCACACCTGAGTTAGTTGAACTCAAATTTCAATTGAAAGAAATGATGGATAAGGGTTATATTCGACCCAACGTGTCCCCATGGGGGGGCACCAGTCCTGTTTGTGAAAAAGAAGGATGGCACCCTTAGACTGTGTATAGATTATAGACAACTCAATAAAGTAACCATAAAGAACAAGTACCCCTTGCCCATGATCGATGATCTATTCAATCAGTTGGGAGGTGCATCTATTTTCTCAAAGATTGACTTGAGGTCAGGATACCATCAATTCTGAATCAAGGGTGAAGACATCCATAAAACTACTTTCCAGACACAGTATGGTCACTATGAGTTTGTGGTAGTGCCATTTGGGTTAACCAATGCCCCTACCACTTTCATGTGCTTAATGAACAATGTACTCAATAAATTTTTAGATAAATTTGTACTAGTTTTTATTGATGACATATTAATCTACTCTAAGAATAGAGAAGAGCATGAAGAGCATCTTAGACTTGTGTTGCAAGTGCTAAGAGAGCATTATCTCTATGCTAAACTCAACAAATGTGACTTCTTCCAGAAGCAGATACATTACTTGGGACATGTTCTATCCAAGGAAGGGGTAGTAGTAGATCCTGAAAAGATCAGGTCTATCATGGAATGGCCTACCCCAAAGGATGTTTTAGACATCAGATCCTTTATGGGATTAGCAAGATACTATAGGAGATTCATAAAAGGATTCTCCAATATTGGTTGTCCAATCACTTCCCTCCAGAAGAAGGGGACAAAATTCCTGTGGACACAGAAATGTGAAGAAAGATTCCAAACTCTGAAACATCTACTGACCCATGCACCCGTGTTGAAAATCATTGACCCAGAAGCTGACTTCCTTGTGTGCACAGATGCCTATAAGGAAGGGCTCAGAGGAGTCCTTATGCAGAAAGGAAGTGTGATCTGCTATGAATCCCGAAAATTGAACGAACATGAAGTCAACTATGTGACTCATGATCTAGAA
>ML781464.1:172423-187381 GCA_009831015.1 Picea engelmannii | reverse complement strand
TTGAGAATTTGAAATTGTATGAGCCTCCTTTGATTGATGATCAAGGAGAACATGTTCAGATTCCTTCTATAGATGATTTCTCCCTAGAATATCTTACAAAACTGCATGAAGACACCATCCTTGATAGGAGAATGAGAACTTCAAAACGAGGAAATGTGGAATATCTTCAAATTGGTCTTAAAGGCACAAATCCAAGCAAAGCCAAGTGGATTGAGGCTAGAAAGGTGAGGGAACTATACCCTTATCTTCAAATAGACTGAAAATAGTCTTTTGGAGGTCCAAAATCTTTCCAATGGGGAGGTGTGATCCAGGGGATCAAATTTTGCTCAAAATTCAAAGTGCTTGGAATCACTTCAAATCAAACGGGTGCGTAGGCCTCGTCGTCACCAACCCAACGCAACTCATTTGGGTTCAAACAGACATCAGATGAGTGAGATATCACGTTCTGTTCAAATCGTCAAATAAGCAAAAACAAATGTGTTGCCTGTACAGTCTGTACAGTCCGTATGGATGTTGACGTGGCAGGGCCTTATGACATGTGGTAGGGCTATATGACATGTGGCAGGTGTTGGTTGGCAGTCGTGTGGACGAATTGGCATCTGACACATGGCATGTTTGTGGCGAATAAAATGGTGACACATGGCCCAATCAATGGCTGCCACGTGTCACCTAGACAGTGGTCTAAAACTTATGTAGTCGGCAGGACTCGACCCTGCGACCTCTGAGCAAGGGGAAGAGCTTTGGGAAGGGTCACCCAACTGGCATGCCCACCTATGGTTCTTAATATACATATGGGATTTAATTTATTTGAATTTCAAATGTTGTGATTTGGGGCACGGTACGGGCCGGGGCTTAGCCCCGGCCCCCGGTCATATATATACCATGTAACCACCAGCGTGCACGTGTTCCGACCCTGTTACCATATGTTTTAAAACCTTGGCCCCTTTTTGTATATGCACATGGTCACATGGTGACCCATATGTCCACGGGTTTTGGCGATTAGGGGCTAGGCACGCCCTAACCATCCTACAGTTCACACCATTTTGCAGTTGTGCCCGGTGCTAGGTTTTAACACAAATATGCACGTCGGGGCTAGGTTGAGGAGACAGAGGTGCATTTTGGCAATCCAAAGACAACAAGTTTGAAGGGAAACTTCCAGGAAACCTATCTTCTTCAATTTTTGGCCAAACCAGGTGCCAAAAAAGATCAGCTAGGGGTTTTTGGACGTTCTGAGGCCATTGGAGCCATCTATTTGGCATTTTGAGCATTGTAAAGCACATATTTTAGCACTTTTAACAAATAATACAAAAGATCCATTGGAAGCTGGACCAGAAGATGTAGCCCAAGAGAGTGGTGAAATCCTTTATCATTTGCTGTGTTATGTGTTTTCTGTTCACTGTTATTTGTTGTTGATTATATGCATCTTGAATGTGTAATTTCTATAAAAGTTGTGTTTGCAAAATTGATCCATTTTCATAAGAACACTTGAATTAAAAACTTGCAAATATTTTCAAGAATACAAGCCTTTATCATTTTCAGATCACCTAGTCCAGATTCTAATCACTCCTTCCCACTGAAAATATTTTGGTCCCACAAAATCTGATGATTATCTGCCTGAGCTTCAATACTCTTCTTCTTCCAATTTCTATTAATTGATTTTACTTGAAAAGTCTTTTGGCAATCACCTGGGTACCTTGACATGCCTTGCACTGCAACTGGTTATGTCCCTCAACCACTATTCTCTGGTTGTTGTTGACCCACAGTTCTCCTTGTGCTTGGAAGACTGTTAGCCTTCCCACTAAGAATCAAGTCCCTCTTGTGAACTCTTTGGCGTCAACACAATCTGCTCTACAATGTCTACAAAATACTTTCCTACGACATCTTATCACAATCCAAGAAAACCATCAATCTTGAAAACAAATTTTATACAAGAATGAAAATGATGCCAACTAACTCTTTTTCTCTTCAAGCAATAACTGTCGCATCTTGTACATCATCAAAGTACATGGAGTTTTCCTGCATCTTGGTGTACTCAATATCGACTTACAAGCCATCATCACCATCGACTAAACATAAGTCAAACAACATGATCGACACAACATAGTCATCAAGACAACATCGACACAAGTTGAGACTCATTTGAAACACATCAACATTCCAAAAATGGACATTCATGATACACAACCATGTTACATTCATGAGTCACTCATAATGAAACTATCACAAAGTTCATTTTTTACACACATACAAAATCACATGCATGTGCATAGCTCTTCAACTCTCCTTCAAGTACTAACATAAGTACATAAACCCAAAAACATGTGGGTACATAAGAGATGAAAATGAAAAAGATATATGGCTGCAATAAGTGAGTATCATACCCATCTTTTACACCCTCCTGGCGAAGTTGTGCAACAACAAGAATGCCTTCAATAGAATGCATTCACATCCAATCTTGCATCATACAAGTTATGATAAGTTGCTACAACATGTCATACTTTCAATAGAAATGCATACATAAGGCTGAAATGTGCATCTACAAACAAAGAAATGCAAGCCTTACTTGTTTAAGAAATCTAACCATTTCTTACCAAGCCAATTCAATGGTGACTTTTTCTGCTGAAAATCTTCTTCTTGTGAATCATCTTGACTCACATCGATGATGGACTATCCTCTTCCATTCTTGCCAATATCTTTATCCATCTTCTTTTGTGTTGTGAATGGGTGGTTGGATTCAATGTCCAACATTGATCAATGAGATGACCTCTCTTCTGGAAGTGAGTGCAAATCTTTTGCATCTTCTTTTCAAGTTGCTTTTGCTTGGAAAGTTTCCTGAATGTGGTCAATATTTTCCAACATCTTGAAACATGATGGTTATCTAAACCAGAATATGTACATGGACTTTTTCTCCCATTTTTACATGAAAATTTACCATGCTCAACATAATCAAAAGAAATTGAATTACAGGCATAAATATACCTTGAACATTCACCTTTATCGCCTTCTTGAGGAGGTGAATTTGAAGAGTTACTAGCTCTCTTTTGAAGACCAACAATTTTTTTCTTGTCCTCATGGCTATCAAAACTCTCTTGTTTCACACATTTGTATTCATGTTGAACACACACTTTTCATGCTTGAGGGATTAAACCTGCAACAAAATTTGTTCTTGGAACTGTTTCCCTCGTCTCCTCAACATTGGAATTTTCTCCATCTTTTTGTTCATATCCAAGACCCCTATACTTGGGCCTCTCCTCAACGGTAATAGGTTCAACAATGCCTTTTGCATGTTTGCCTAACCCTCTACCTTCATAGCCCATTTTTAACAATAACTTGGACCCTATTCCTCTAGTATGATTTTCAAAAACATGAAGGCATTCATCTTGAGAGGAATTTGAAGAAAAAATAGCATTACATACCTCATGTTCATGCATGCATTTGGTAAGGGTTTCCTTTTCCTCAAGGAGATGAGTCTCCATCTCATGCAAATTTTCAAGAAGCTGGTGCTTCTCCTCCTTCATGGACATCAACTGATCTTGAAGGATAATTCTCTCCTTCCTATCTTCCCACATCTCTTGCACCATATCTCTCATGGTTACAAACTCCTTCAACATCTCTTTGTCAAATAAATTTTCTAATGAATATGTATGAGAACTCTTATTGTTTTAATCTTCCTCCATCCTTGCAAGGTATCAAACTTCAACACAAAAATTGCACAATAATACCAACAGCTAAATCTCTAGCTATCAATGGAAATCACATGAGAAAAACTATGCTCTGATACCACATGATATGAAAATAGGGGGCTGACTTGATTTGTTATGCAGGCACCCTCTACTCCATTAAAATAAACTTCAGGACCTTGCTCAATGTCTTAGTTGTGCAAGAAGATTTATGTGTCAAGTTTAGGCTTCTTTTAGGTGTTTATATGTGAGGTTTTTCAAAGGTTAAATATGTCATTTAAAGAATACAACAACAAACATAAATTGCAAAAAATAATAACCAACAAAGTCACAACAATAAAAACATGATAAAGGAGTTCACCCCCAACTGGGCTACATCTCCTTGAGCCTCCATCAATGGACTAGGTTCTCTGGGATTAATTTGTCTAAAATTATTTTACAAGTTGCTTTGTTGAAATTACTAAGACAACTGAGAGGGGGGGTGAATTAGTTGTTATTGTGCTTAAACAATTTTAAGCCTATTAATACATTCTTAATCTTTCTTCAAGTGATCATCAACATTATACAACATATGGACAATAAAAGTAATGAGCATCAATCACACATAAGGTATACACAGAGACAGATTTTCACGAGGAAACCCATAAAGGGAGAAAACCTCTTCTTCTTCGAAATGATAGGCAATATTTTAAGTTTTGTACATCATCTCTAATTGAGCACCAACTCAATGTGAGGCTGCTACCTCTATTTTACAAGATGCAACTTGTTTGAGGACACCAACTCTCTAGTTTCTCTGGCACCCACTAGAAGGAAGCACCAACTCCCTGGTTTCTCTAGCACCAACTAGAAGGAAGCACCAACTCCCTGTGTTCAAGCACCCACTTGAACCTCTCAGGACATAAGTCCTCCCTAGCACCTCCCAACCATCCTGGAATATCAAATGAATAATTAAACAACCAACTACACAGATAAATCGATTCTTACCACTTCTTTATTCTATAAATCTCGTTTTCTTCTAACTGTTCTGCAATTATTCTCTTCCTTTGTCTGTTCTGCAATTCTGCTCTACTTCAACTTGTTCTGTCATTCTGCTT
The DNA here is from genome assembly GCA_009831015.1 of Picea engelmannii. Taxonomy (NCBI): domain Eukaryota; kingdom Viridiplantae; phylum Streptophyta; class Pinopsida; order Pinales; family Pinaceae; genus Picea; species Picea engelmannii. Next base: position 182,607 of record ML781464.1, on the reverse strand, counting down.
TGGTTCAGGTCTATTCCTCATATGTTACTCTTCTCTGAGTTTTATCTCACACTGCGCACATTTTCAGTCTCACACTGCGCATTCTGTGATTTTCCCTTTCTCACAGTTTAATTCATTTTTCGTCCAGAACGACCAACCTCTCACAGTCTGTATCTTTTTATTTTATGCACTACTCCCACAGCAGTTACACTTCGCATATTCTTAAGCAAAAGAAAAACCGTCCGAGCAACTGTAATGCCAACCAATCAGGAATCATGAATCAGTTTTGCTAACTGATTCATAACTGATGAATTAACTGTGAGAGAGAATAGTATCCCTCTGATCATATTCAAGTTTATCTGCACCATTGGATGAACTTTATTAATCTTGCCTTTAAATCGGGTTTCGACATTTTGGCATCCCTGTGGCCAAGTGTCTCGACACTTCATGTCGCGATCTCTGAAGCTCCAATATAGAGCTTTTATGTGCTAGCTCTTTCCTCTATATCACCATGGCCATGACCAAGCGCTTATGAAAAAAGTGCTTTTTGCGAATTGACATTTCATGAGTCTGGAGATGAGGCATCTCGACTCTCCAAGTTGCAATCCCTAAAACCTTGAAATGGAGCTTATCTAAACTGACTCCTTCCCTTCTCGTGACCACCGACAATGACCATAGGTTGTGCCAAAAGGCGCTTTGCAAGTTTATAAACTTCATCTGATCGTCGGTTGAAATCTCCATAGATCCGACGGTCCATATCTCATCGCAATCTCGCATCTCGCGAGTTTCCACACTAGGCTCTGTTGACTCCAAGTCAGCAACTTGTCTTATGGTTCAACGGTCCATATCTGATCTTAATTCAATGGCTCAGATCATATCACGATTTCACATCTCACGAGTTTGGTGTTTATGTTTCTTGCCTCTCCAAATCACGATAGGCGAAGCTCTGAGATGGAGTCGGATCAATGGCTCAGATCACACCTTGATTTGACGACTGCGATTAAATTACGATTTCACATCTCACGATTTCAGTGGTTATGTTTCTTGCCTCTCCAAGTCACGATAGGTGAGACTCCGAAATGGAGTTGGATCAATGGTCTAGAACAAACCTCACACTGATGGCCGCGATTAAATCGCGATTTCACATATCGCGATTTCAGCGTTTATGTTTCTTGCCTCTCCAAGTCGCGATTCATGAAACTCCAAAATGGCATGGGATCAACAGTCCATGATCTCGATGAATCTACAGTCTAGATCTCATCGTGAATTCGCATCTCGCGATTTCTTCGATGGAAGTTCTTGTCACTCCAAGTCGCGATAGGTGAAACTCCAAAATGGAGCTTAGATCAATGGTCCACGTCTTTTGGTGTATTGACGGTCATGATCTTTTCATGATTTCGCAAGTCTTCATTGTGTCTGCATCGGGATTTCAAGATTTCACGAACTCGCTTCACCTTGCACTTTTAAATATCGTGCAGATTGTTCATGATCCAATGATGATTGAATCTGATGCTCAGATCTGACGCCTGAGATATGTCCTCCTCTTCTACGCCTTCTTCTTGTCTACTAACAGATCTAACAGTCCTCCTTCGTTCAGGAATTTTGAATGGGATCCAACGATCAGAAATGCTTCTCCTCCCGAGATTACTTTTTTCCTCTTACTATGATCTTTCCATCGATGATTCTTGTCAACAATCCTCTGCACTATCTCTTATGAGCTTATTCGAATCTTCTCTGCAGTGTCTTCTACCAATCTATTACATACTTTCTGTACTCATGCCATCTTCATTGTTGTACTTGCCATCAATGACAAGCATTCGCTGTCTGTTAAATATTTTCCAACAATCTCCCCCTTTGGCATTGATGGCAACACAAGCACCCACATGCATTTGGACTCTCCTCCCAAACTCTTTTCTCCCCCTTTGACATCAATGTCAAAGAAGAAACATGCTCCCCCTGAGTTGTTGCAAAACATACTCCCCCTGTCAACTATGAGAATCTTGGAAATACACCAGATATTCAATAAGTACTCCCCATGACCAGGTGAACAGATTAGACACAATAAATTATAACCCCCAACTTTTGACAATGATATCCAAAAGGGGTTGCTGCTAAAGGTTTTGTAAATATATCTGCAATTTGTTCTGTAGAAGGTATATAATTCAGTTGAAGAATTTTGTTTGTAACTTGTTCTCTGAGAAAATGGTACTTTATTAGAATATGTTTAGTCTTGGAATGAAGAACAAGATTCTTGGAGACACTAATGGCACTAGTGTTATCACAGTGAATTGGAATGGGATCAGTGTAAGTTACCTTCAAATCTGCAAGAGTTTGTATCATCCATAAAATTTGTGTGCAGCAAGTAGCAGCAGCAATGTATTTTGCCTCTATAGTGAATAATGAAATGGATCCTTGCTTTTTACTAAGCCATGCAGCTAATGAGTCACCCAGAAAGAATGCTCCTCCACTGGTGTTTTTTCTCTCATCAACACAGTTTACCCAATCTGCATCTAAATAAGCAGTTAACTGGAAATTCTAATTTCTAGGATACCACAGACCATGAGTCATTGTTCCCTTCAAGTATTTAAATATCCTTTTGACAGCTACCAAATGACTTTGTTTAGGAGCAGACTGATAACGACCTACCATTCCAACAACTTGCATTATATCAGGATGAGATGTTGTGATGTACAGAAGACTACCTATCATAGAGCGATATGACCTTTGATCAACATCAGGGGACATATCATCTTTACTCAGCTTGCAACCAACAACCATAGGTGTACTAACAGGAGAGGAATCCTCCATCTGAAATTTCTTTAACATCTCTTTCAAATATTTTTCTTGAGAGATAAATATTCCTGCAGAACTCTGTTTTACTTGTAAGCCAAGAAACTATGATAGTTCTCCTATCATGGACATCTCAAACTCTGTTTGCATAGAGTTAGAAAACCACTGGACAAATGATTCATTAGTACAACCAAAAATAATATCATCTACATAAACCAGAACAACTAGTAAATTATCACCTTCAGACTTAATGTAGAGATTGTTGTCAACAGTACCTTTCTTGAACCCTTTGTCTTGAAAAAATTTGTCCAGTCTATAATACCAATCTCGTGGTGCTTGTTTTAGTCCATATAAGTCCTTCTTCAGCTTACAAACATAATTAGGATTATCTGTCAATGAGAATCCTTTAGGTTTCTCCATATATACTTCTTCCTCTAAATCTCCATTCAGAAATGTTGACTTAACATCCATTTGATGAACTTTAAAGTTTTTATGACATGAATAGGCAAGAAACATTATGATGGCTTCCAATCTTGCCACTGGTGCAAAATTTTCATCAAAGTCCTGACCTTCAACTTGTGCATATCCTTTATAGACCAATCCGGCTTTATTTCTAACAACTTGCCCTTTTTCATTCATTTTATTCTTGAACACCCATTTGGAACCTATTACTTTCTTATCTTCAGGTCTAGGGACAAGTTCCCAAGTATTGTTCTTCTCAATTTGATCAAGCTCTTCATTCATTGCTCTAATACAATCATCATCCTGGCTAGCTTCCTCAAAATTTTTAGGTTCAGTCATAGATAAAAAAGAAACATGAGATTGTTATGAGTTTTTAATCATTTTCCTTCTTGTCTGAACTCCTTCATTTATATCTCCAATTATCTGATTTCCAGGATGATTCTTTCTAATAATTCTGAGAGGTGATTTTGCTTCTTTCTGCTGATTTGTGTCAGTCTAAGTATTCATATCTTCATCTGATTCATATTCTTCCTTTTCTGATCCTTGGACCTGTTCATCTTCATCTTCAACTATATCTTTTGTTCTTGGTTCAACACTGCCTACATTCTTGATCGGGATTTCTTCATCAACTTTTATGTCTATACAATCAACTATTTTATGCAGTCTCTTATTGTAGCATCTGTGCCCTTTACTATTTGTAGCATAACCCAAGAAGATACCTTCATCATCCCTGTCATCATATTTGCCAATATTTTCATCATTGTTCTTGATATAACATTTACTCCCGAAGACTTTAAAATGCTTGATTGAAGTAGGTCTTCCAAACCATAGTTCATAAGGAGTCTTGTCACTGTGTGGACTGAGATGATCTTTATTAAGGATATGAACAACTGTATGAATTGCTTCCACCCAATATGTCTGAGGTATGTTCCTTTCATTCATCATTGATCTTGCCATTTGTTGTACTGACCTATTCTGCCTCTCAACAACTCCATTTTGTTGTGGAGTCCTTGGAATTGTGTATTCTCTTTTGATCCCATGTTTATCACAAAACTATTTGAAGTTCCCTGAACTAAACTCTCCTCCTCTATCAGACCTTACTGCCATTAATCTTTTTCCTGTTTGATTCTCATTCAAAGCCTTAAACACTTTGAATTTTCCAACTGCTTCAGATTTTTCTTTCAAAAAGGCAACCCAAGTTAGTCTAGAATAGTCATCAATAATCAACATAAAGTAATTTTATTTTCCTGTACCTTCTTTCCTTGATGGTCCACATAGATGCATATGTACTAACTGGAGAGGTTTTTCTGTTGAAGGAAATTTTTTAGATTTTAACTGAGTGCGAGTAAGCTTTCCTATCTGACAGGGTTTACAAACAGATTCATATGGATTTGATATCTTTGGAAGATCTTTTACCGCCCCATTGTTTCTGAGTTTGATTATGTGATCAAAATTTAGGTGACCAAGTCTCCTATGCCACAACCAACTTTCATCATATTTTCTTAAGTGACATTCTTCTTTTTCTTCTTTTAATACATAGACATTGTTTTCTGTTCTTATACCTTTTGCAACTAGCTGTCCTGAATCCACAGATTTTATTCTATAGTCTTTAGAGGTAAAAATAACTTCACACCCTCGGTCACAGACTTGACTGACACTAAGTAGATTATGTTTCAACCCTTCTACAAACAACACATCTTGAGCTTACCTTTTTCCATTACTCAAACTTACAATTCCTTTACCTCTTATCTTTCCTGGTGCATTATTTCCAAAAGTTACATTCCTTGATTTGCTATCACTTAGAGTTAGAAACTTACTTTTGTCTCCAATCATGTGTTTGGAGCATCCACTGTCAATATACCATGGATTCTTTTTTCTTTGGGCTGATAGTACTAGTCCACACTTGTCATCGACTTTCTTCTTCCAAACTTTGACATTTTCAGTAGTGGGAATCAAATCTGACTTGTAATTCTTTAAGTGACAGTCTGTAGCTTTATGTCCATAATTATGGCAATTGTAACATTCTGGTTCACTGAATAATAGATCATAATGATTGTTATGCTTATAATTGTTGTTGCGTTTCACCTGTGTCCTTCTCCCATTCATCACATGATTTATAGTCTGTGATTGTTTGTTACTTGGTTGTCTCAATCTTTGTTGTGGAAGATAGTTATTCATTGAATATCTTGATTGTTCATATCTAAATCTTAAAGAGTCGTTTATAGCTTTGTGACCAAAATTAGAGCAGAAAAAAAAATAACCATAGAAAAAATCTTTGTACCTTGAAAAAATCTGTCTTCTTTGAGGAGGTCGATTTCTTTCATGCCGATAATCTTTCTGATCTACAAATTCGGTTCTGGTGCTTTTTCTTTCATTCCTTCTTGGTGGCTGATTTTCCTTCTTTGTTTCTACAGAGTGACTGTTGTCAATGTTTGAGGATTTGATAAACTTGATAGATTCTATATTACTTGGATGATCACTACTTGATCCTTCTTCATATCCCAATCCAGCTTTCAATTTTGAATTTCTTTGTTGATTTAGAATGGAGGTTAATTCTTCTGAGGCTTTAATACTTGATAGATTTTGGTGATACAATCCTTTAAACTTCTCCATTTCTTTTCTAGTTTTTACTATCTCTTCTTCTAAGGCTTCACACCTAAATTTCTTCTCTGACAATTGTTGTTTCAGTATGTATTCTATTTTCTTTGCCTCTTCTAATTCCACTTTCAGTAGAGAAAAGTCTTCATCAAGTTTTTTACTGTCTTTCTCGAACTGTGTCAACAATTGTTTTTGCTTTCTGTTCTTAATTCTGAGTCTATCAATTTCTTCTAGTGCACTAATCAGTTCTTCTTCCATATCAACCACAACTTCTTCATCATTATTCTCACTGTCTGTTCTTTTATTATCATAATCCTCTTTGGCCATAAGAATGAAGTCATTTTCCTTATCTTCATAGGAAGAGTCACTATCGATGTCTTCTGAGGAATTGTCATTATTTGCAACCAAACTTTTATTCTTATTATATTTCTTGTATTTGTACTTATTTTCATCATCATAGTTCTGGTCATTTTTCTGATGGGGACACTTAGATGCAAAATGACCTATCTTACCATAGTTAAAGCATTTGAAGGGCAACTTCCCTTGATATTTTTCTGATCCTTTCTTTAACCTTCTCACAAATTTTTCCTCAATATCATCTAATTCTAAATCTGTATTCTTGTCTTCTTTAAAACATGCTTCTCTAGTAATGGATTTATCTTTCCTAATTCTCATTTCATATGCAGTTAAAGTTCCTAGAAGTTGATCAATGGACAGAGTTTTGAGATCATTTAATTCTTCTATTGCAGAGACTTGTTAGTCTCCAGTTTTGACTATGTTTTTCCCTATATCATATCAAAAAGACCTCCATTTCCATACCTAGTACCACTCCCTTCTGGCCTTGTTATGACACATTTGACATCTCTTTACCACTAAATGGGGCTACTCAAGGTATTCTTACGTTTCAAGTTATTTTTATGTATTTTGATACTTTAAATTAATATTGATACTAATGTGGCATGAGTTAGGTACTATTCCTTTTGAAACAGAACTTGCCAGTACCATGTACCAGCTCACACCCAGTGGAGATACCAACGAAGCTGCTAAAGATCCGCATGATATGGCCAGAGTGGTAGACAGTGCGATTTACATGATAGATTGAGTCATAACTCATTTGTTGATTCAAGGCGAGATTATAGAACTGAGTTGTTAATACTTTATGACTCACACTTCTTGACACTGCGTGTCATGAAGATGTGAAGACCGTTTTAACTGATTTCAAGTTACTTTCGGATCTAGGATCCGTTTGGATTAATGTATTTTTGTTTTAAACTATTTTTGAGGAGGATCTATAAAAACAAAGGATCGCTCCTAAGAAACATTGGTTATGTTATGCTATGATATACATTTCTGCTAATACAATTTTCTTATGCGTTATTTTACTTCGTTGTTATATGACTTGAGTTATTTTTCTGAGTAAATGGAGCGTGAAGCATGAACAGTGTTTACGTAGAATGATCTGAGTAGTTCTGGTTTTCCTTTCGGCGATTTCACCTCTTGGTTGGGCCCGCCAACAGGTTCAATTCGCTGCTTTTCTCTATATTAGAGTTATTTTATTTCAGTATCTTAGGATTTGCATGCATGTTAGCTTATTTGAGTTTGGGAATTAACTTGTTCAGATTCTTGCTTAATTATTCTTCAACTGTATCGTTTCTAGCATATTAATATCTTCTACGTTGATGAGTGTTGAAAGCATGGTTGATTCCTGTAGAATTTAAAGCATGAACTAGGTTTGCTTTGTTTCTAGTTTTCAATCTGAACGTAAATTAAAGAGAATGTGAGTTTGAATTTACTTTGTTTTGGTTAGGATAGTTAGGTTACTCTGCTTTGTTAGGATAGTTAGGTTACTCTGCTTTGTTAGGATAGTTAGATTGCAATTGAATTAGAGGAAGCTTCCAGTACCAGCAGGGTAAATAGGATATTTCTTTATTTTCCTGTGAATAAATTCAGACTTGTTTTTGATGTTTAGATTAAAAGGATTTTAGGAAATAATCTTTCTGTCATGGCTTAGATAGGAATAATGATGATTAGATGTTTGAATATAGTGGTAGATAGTCTTGTGAAATCACATTAGAATAGAAATAGAAGTACCTGCACTTAAGCACAGAACTGTTCTCTTTTGATGAATTAAACAGGAAATGATAAGTTTCAAGGTAATCATTAGGATTCAGTTTCTAAGATTGAGTTTGTGTTTTCTTGTAAGAATAGTCTTTAGATAGGAATTAGAATCTTACCCGCACATACAGTGTAGCATCTCTAAGTTCACTTACCCTGGTTTGACAATTCAGTGTTTTCAGGTCATTAAAATGATCCGAAATCGGATTCAGAAGCTTGACAGGGCTTGAAAAATGCTCAAAAATGAAAGTGCTCAGAATTCGATGAAACTAATGCCATTGCGTCTGCCTCGTCTTCTCGATTCCAGCGGTATATTTACTTTGTCAAACGGACTCTGTATGCGAAAGTTATCGCGTTCTGATCGGAAGCCCAAACAGGTAAAAAGTCAAAGGTCAACTGGTCAAAAAGTCAACGCTGATGTCATCATGCTGACTGTGTAGGAGATGACGTGGCACTCTCTGGCTGATGGTGATTAGACAGGTTTGCTGACAGGGCATACATGTGGCAGGCAATTGGACCAGTCAATGGTTGACAAGTGGCATTTGTCCGTCGAATGGGAAAGTGCCACGTGGCCCAGTCATGGGCAGCCACGTGGCACCCAGTCAAAGTCAAAGTGGCAGGTTTCAAAAATTTTTGGGGTCCATGGGTTTTGAACCCATGACCAACCACTAAGCCTAAGCGCCTTCATAATAGTCCTATAACCAATGCGCCACATTATTTTTTATGTTATAAAACCCATAATATTAATTATATTGTATGGTTTTATGCGCATAAAGGAGGAGAGGGGCCAGCGCTTAGCCCTTTGGGCTAAGCGCTTGGCCATATGGAGTCCATATAACCTTCCCAAAGGAGCGCGCGCCCAAGACTAAGGGGCTTAAGCCCGTTTGTAACTATTATATGGTTATAAAGTGGTTTTTCAACCAATTTTGGGTTTTTTAATAATGTTTAGCTCATTTTTAATGTAATTAACTCATTTTTGGGAGTTATTGGGCATTTTTAGAGCCTAAATTCGTGGAGGAAGTTGGAGATGGACAACTAAATCCCTCACTATTTAACCAAGGCCATTTTGAGGCCATGGGGACAGCTTTTGAGAGCAATTCAGAGAAGAGATGTTGAGGAGAAGCCAAGTCAAGCCAATTTAAGGCAGGGAGACCGTTGAGGAGGAGATGCTGTTGGACGATTTTTGAGAGCTCGGGACATCCGATTCAGGTGCCGTTTTTTGTGCATGGTTCCAGAGATCTGAGTGAACAAGACCAGATCAGTCTAGAGACCATTCGTCATTGTAAAGATGTACCATTGAACTTTCAAACAGAAATAAAGAAGCCTCCCCCACAAGAAAAAAGGCCCGGAGACGTAGGCAAAGTTGCCGAACTCCGTTATCAACCTCTGTGTATAATGGTTTGTTGTTTTTCATTGCATTTCAGATCTTCAAATATGTTAATGGCTATATAATTCCTTTCTTTTCTCGTGCTTTCTTTAAGTTTCCCAATGGTTAATTAATTCATGCACAGTTTAAAAAAAACTCAACCATAGTCATTCGAAAAATCCTGTCGGATCACTTTAATATAGCAGCCTGACATTTTTGGCGTCGTTGTCGGGGAGTTGTTTAAATGGTAAGTTAGATAATTGTCTTGATTAGTTTTAGAATGCACTTAGTTTGGTGTAGTATGTTAGTAGGTTGGTGGTAAGAGGAGCTGCAGAAACAAAAGGGGTGAGAACCGACATATCAGTTATCACAGGTACTCTGAAACTCAATCTTAGTTTCTTTTTCTTTCATTTAGTATGACTTCATGAGAAATAGAGATCATAGAGGTAGATTTAGGGGAAATATAAAACAACAAAAAGGAGAAACCTCCACCCAAAAAGCGATAGAAACTGAAAATGGAATTCTGGCTGAGGAAACCATAGAACAAAACCTAGAACCAGGAAACACCATACATCAACAAATTCAAAATCCTGGTGATCCAGCCCTGGATGACACAATTGATCCAGAGAAAATACAAGCTCTTCTCGGGAACCCTAACTCTGTAGTTTCACAGATAACAACTGCAACTGTGGAATCAAAGGCCATAGGATCCTCAAAAGGACCAATAGGATATAACAATTCTGACAAAAAGAATCCAGAAAGGTGGGATTTCACACCCTCACCAAAGAAAGATCGGATTGCATATACAATTCTTGGTAATCCTTTTAACATGGGAGAAAGAGGGAGAGACTTACATGGGGAACTTCATATTGAA
>ML781464.1:148397-163025 GCA_009831015.1 Picea engelmannii | reverse complement strand
TTCCTTTCGGCGATTGCACCTCTTGGTTGGGCCCGCCAACAGGTTCAAGTCGCTTCTTTTCTCTGTATTAGAGTTAGTTTATTTCAGTATCTTAGGATTTGCATGCATGTTAGCTTATTTGAGTTTGGGAATTAACTTGTTCATATTCTTGCTTAATTATTCTTCAACTGTATCGTTTCTAGCATATTAATATCTTCTACGTTGATGACTGTTGAAAGCATGGTTGATTCCTGTAGAATTTAAAGCATGAACTAGGTTTGCTTTGTTTCTAGTTTTCAATCTGAACGTAAATTAAAGAGAATGCGAGTTTGAATTTACTTTGCTTTGGTTAGGATAGTTAGGTTACTCTGCTTTGTTAGCATAGTTAGATTGCAATTGAATTAGAGGAAGCTTCCAGTACCAGTAGGGTAAATAGGATATTTCTTTATTTTCCTGTGAATAAATTCAGACTTGTTTTTTATGTTTAGATTAAAAGGATTTTAGGAAATAATCTTTCTGTCATGGCTTAGATAGGAATAATGATGATTAGATGTTTAAATATAGTGGTAGATAGTCTTGTGAAATCACATTAGAATAGAAATAGAAGTACCTGCACTTAAGCACATAACTGTTCTCTTTTGATGAATTAAACAGGAAATGATAAGTTTCAAGGTAATCATTAGGATTCAGTTTCTAAGAGTGAGTTTGTGTTTTCTTCTAAGAATAGTCTTTAGATAGGAATTATAATCTTATCCGCACATACAGTGCAGCAGCTCTAAGTTCACTTACCCTGGTTTGACAATTCAGTGTTTTCAGGTCATTAAAATCTTTAATATAGCAGCCTGACAAGACTTTTGCATTAAATTTATCAGGCAGAGATCTTAAAATCTTCTGAACTAAGAGTGAGTCATCAAACTTCTCACCAAGACCCTTCATGGCATTTACAAGTTCTTCAACTCTTAAAAAATACTTGCTAATTGTTTCATCTTCATTCATCTTTAGTTGTTCAAATTTCAATCTATATATTTGAAGTTTGGCATCTTTTACTTTCTCATTTCCTTCTTAACTACTAATAAGTTTATCCCACATTGCTTTGGCAGTTTCAATATGCATCACCTTTACAAACTCAGCTTCAGTAAGTCCATTCAAGATAGCATTCATTCCCTTTTCATTAAAACTAAACTCTAACTTATCGTCCTTGGAGGCTAGCACAACAGGCTTTATATATCCAGTCTCTACTACATCCCAAACATCAGCACCCAAGGCCATTAAGTATGTTCTCATTCTAATCTTCCAGAAGGAAAAATTTGTTCCATCAAAAAGAGCGGGCTTAGAGGCTGAAGTCCCTTCATGACTTGTCATGTTTAAGCTTATAGATCTACCTTTGAATAAAAGGAACCCTCTCTGATACCAATTGTTGAAATTACTAAGAAAATTGAGAGGGAAGGTGAATCAGTTGTATTGTGCTTAAACAATTTTAAGTCTATTAATACATTCTTAATCTTTCTTCAAGTGATCATCAACATTATACAACATATGGACAATAAAATTAATGAGCATCAATCATACATAAGGTATACACAGAGACAAATTTTCACAAGGAAACCCATAAAGGGAGAAAAACTCTTCTTCTTTGAAATGATAGGCAGTCTTTTAAGTTATGTACATCATATTTAATTGAGCACCAAATCAATGTGAGGCTACTACCTTTGTTTTACAAGCTGCAACTTGTTTGAGAGCACCAACTCTCTAGTTTCTCTAGCACCCACTAGAAGGAAACACCAACTCCCTGGTTTCTCTAGCACCAACTAGAAGGAAGCACCAACTCCCTGTGTTCAAGAACCCACTTGAACCTCTGAGGACACCAGTCCTCCCTAGCACCTCCAAACCACCCTGGAATATCAAATGAATAATTAAACAACCAACTACAAAGATAAATCAATTCTTACCACTTCTTCTTTGTTCTGTAAATCTGGTTTTCTTCTAATTGTTCTGCAATTCTTCTCTTCCTTTGTCTGTTCTACAATTTTGCTCTGCTTCAACTTGTTCTGTCATTTTGGTCTTCTTCAGGTCTATTCCTCATATGTTACTCTTCTTTGAGTTTTATCTCACACTGTGCACATTTTCAGTCTCACACTGCGCATTCTGTGATTTTCCCTTTCTCGTAGTTTAATTCATTTTTCGTCCAGAATGACCAACCTCACACAGTTTGTATCTTTTTCTTTTATGCATTACTCCCACAGCAGTTACACTTCGCATCTTCTTAGGCAAAAGAAAATATGTCCGAGAAACTGAAACACGAACCGATCAGGAATCATGAATCAGTTTTGCTAATTGATTCGTAACTGATGAATTAACTGTGAGAGAGAACAGTAACCCTCTGATCATATTCAAGTTTATCTGCACCGTTGGATGAACTTTATTAATCTTGCCTTTAAATTGAGTTTCGACATTTCGGCATTCTTGTGGCCAAGTGTCTCGACACTTCATGTCGCGATCTTCGAAGCTCTGATACAGAGCTTTTCTGCACTAGCTCCTTCCTTTATATGACCATGGCCATGACCAAGTGCTTATGCAAAAAGTTCTTTTCGCAAATTGTCATTTCATGAATCTGGAGATGAGGCATCTCGACTCTCCAAGTCACGATCCTCGAAACCCCGAAATGGAGCTTATCTAAACTAACTCCTTCCCTTCTCGTGACCACCGGTGGTGAACATAGGTTGTGCCAAAAGGCGCTTTGTGAGTTTATAAACTTCATCTGATCATTGGTTGAAATCTCCATAGATCTAACGGTCCAGATCTTATCGCGATCTCACATCTCGCGAGTTTCCACACTAGGCTCCGTTGACTCCAAGTCAGCGACTTGTCTTACGGTTCGACGGTCTAGATCTGATGTTAATTTAATGGCTCAGATCATATCATGATTTCGCATCTCACGATTTCAGTGGTTATGTTTCTTTCCTCTCCAAATCAAGATAGGTGAAGATCTGAGATGGAGCCGGATCAACGGTTCAGATCACACCTTGATCTGACAACTGTGATTAAATTGTGATTTTTCATCTCGTGAGTTCAGTGGTTATGTTTCTTGCCTCTCCAAGTCGCGATAGGTGAGAATCTGAAATGGAGTCGGATCAATGGTCTAGAACAAACCTCGAACTAACGGCTGCGATTAAATCACGATTTCGCATATCGCAATTTCAGTGTTTATGTTTCTTGCCTCTCCAAGTCATGATTCACGAAACTCCGAAATGGCGTGGGATCAATGGTCCACGATCTCGATGAATCTACGGTCCAGATCTCATCATGAATTCGCATCTTGCGATTCCTTCAATGGAAGTTCTTGTCACTCCAAGTCGCGATAGGTGAAACTCCAAAATGGAGCTTAGATCAATGGTCCACATCTTTTGTTGTATTGACGGTCAGGATATTTTCATGATTTCGCAAGTCTTCATTGTGTCTGCATCGTGATTTCGAGATTTCGTGAACTCGCTTCACCTTGCACTTTTAAATATCGTGCAGATTGTTCATGATCCAACGATGATTGAATCTGACACTCAGATCTGATGCCTGAGATTTGTCCTCCTCTTCTGCGCGTTCTTCTTGTCTACTAACAGATTTGACGGTCCTCCTTCTTTCGGGAATTTTGAATGGGATCCAACGATCAAAAATGCTTCTCCTCCAGAGCTTACCTTGTTTCACTTACTCTGACCTTTCCATCGATGATTCTTGTCAACAATCGTCTGCACTATCTCTTCTGAGATTATTCGAATCTTCTCTGCAGTGTCTTCTGCCAATCTATTACATACTTTCTGTACTCATGCCATCTTCATTGTTGTACTTTCCATCAATGACAAGCATTCACTATCTGTTAAATATTTTCCAACATGCTTCTCAAATCCAATGGATTTACTGACTGTACCATTGGGTTCAGAATACATAAAAACCCCAAAAATGACTATTAGATCTCTGAAAACAGATCATGGCTCATCTGGGCATGACCTCTTCTATTGGTGGCCTTGAGCTTACTTGATCTTCATTGTGGAAAAACCACTTGTAAAAGTACTCAAATGCCTCTGCAACCTCTTCCAATGCGTTCATATCATATCAATTAGTCAAGAATGACTATTCAGTCATTGAAAATGGACTTTGGCTCTCCTGGGCATGGCCTCCTTCAATGGTGGCCCTAAGCTCCCTAGAGCTCTCTGAAACTTCCCTATAGAAAAACCTGCAATAGAAGTCTCCAAACGCCTTTGAAAATTTTACTAATGGATTCGTAACATCCCGAAACCCCTAGCTGGGCTTTTTCGGCACCTGGTTTGGCCAAAAAATGAAGAAGATAGACCTCCTGAAATTTTTCTCCTTTAAGCTTGTTGTCTCTGGTTCGCCAAATCGCACCTCCTGTGTGAGTAACCCGACTTCTGGATGTTTCCCATGCCTAAACCCAGACCATGCGTCATTTCCACAATATGCACAAATTTTTCGCACGATTAGGGAACCTAGCCCCCAATTTGGCAAAGGTGTTGGACATGTGGTTCCATGTGACCACGTCCCAAGCAATTATAGGCACCTGTTGCGACGGTTATATTTTTGACAAGTGTCAGGTGATAGGGAGTGATCTGTGTGCAATTTTAAATCCCATGCAAACTAGGAGGTAGGGTCCTATGGTATCGTGTATACGACTGAGGGCTGGGGATAAGCCCCAGCCCGAACCCTGCGCCATACATAACATACCACACATTTAAATATTAGTGAAAATGTTATATTGTAAGCACCAATGCATGGGCACATTGGTTGGGTGGCCTTTTCTAAAACACTTTCCATAAGTGTGGAGGTCTAGGGTTCGATCCCCACAGACTCCACAACAAGTTTTACACCATAACATCAAGGTGCCACATGGCAGCCCATGCCTGGGCCACATGGCACCACCCAATTGTCCAATAAAATGCCACGTGTCAGCAAATGATTCACCCACATCTCTGCCACTAAACTAAAAAATAAGAACTAACATGTCACCTTCCACGCGTGGGCCCGTACCCTGCCACGTCAGCTGCACGGACTATACAGTCAGCAAATTTTTTGTTTGTTTGGCAAAATGAACATAATGTGATATCTCACTCATCTGATGTTCGTTTGAACCCATTCAAATTGCATTGGGTTTGTGAGAATGAGACCTACACACTTGTCTGTTTTGAAGCAATTCCGAACACTTTGATTTTTGGGCTAAATTTTGACCCCTGGTCTAGATTCTGATCACACCTTTACCATCTCTTTGTATAGAATTCGTGGTATTTATAGGTACACCCCCTCCTTTCAGTATTCAATCAACACCTATCCATTTTCTAGTAAATAACAAGATTTACATTCATTTACCTTTTATACAAAGGTCCATCGAATACACATTCACACATATGGAGTTCGACATAGTCTCTTGGCCACTATAGTTATATTTACAAGCTAGGGGAAACAGGGTGTTACAATTCCCTCCCCCTTAATGGAACATCATCCTTGATGTTCTATCTATTAACATGCTCTATATATACATAAGTGAACAAAAATGGATATGCTTGTCTCATGGCATCCTCCATTTCCCATGTGGCCTCATTTGGGGCAAAGTGTTTCCACTACACCTTGAACTGTCCAATGGTTTGGTTCATGAGTGGGGTTTCCTTCCTGTCTAGTATGCATTAATGTTCTGGAAATAATTCTCCCTCCGGTTCCACCTAGATCAAAAACCAGACAATTATATGGTTAGAATCATGTACATATTTCTTCAATAATGAAACATGGAAAACATTATGTGCCTCTATTGTGGGAGGGAGTGCTAGCCTATAGGCTACAAGTATCACTCTATCTAAAACTTAAAATGGTCCACAGTACTGAGGTGCCAGTTTGGCACAAGCTCCCATCCTCATGGAACTCTTCTTGGGCCTAACTCTGAGATAGATATGGTCTCATGTCTTAAATTATCCGGGGGTTCTCTTTTTGTCGACGTAACTTTTTTGTCTATCCTGAGCAATTTTGATATTTTGTTTTATCCGAACCACTTGTTGTTCCATTTCCTTCTTCATGTTGGGTCTAATTAAAATTCTATCCACTAGATTACTCCAACTGACTGGAGTCTTGCATTGTCTACCATAGAGGGATTTGAAAGGGCTCATCTTCATCAATTCTTGATAACTATTGTTGTAGGAAAATTCTACCAGTGGTAGGTAGTCTTCCCACTTCTTAGGTTGATGCATTACATGCATCCTTAGCATGTATTCTAATATTCGGTTTACTCTTTCTGTCTATCCATCGGTTTGAGGGTGATAAGTTGTGCTAAACAACAAGTTAGTCTCAAAACCACCCATCAAGGATTTCCAAAAGCTTAAGTGAATTTCGTGTCTCTGTCAAATACAATCTCCTTAGGCATGCCATGCAGTCTGAATATCTCCTTCATGAATATGTTGGCAATATCTATTGCTTTGCAGTTCGATTTGATGGGAATGAAGTAATCTAACTTTCTCAAATTGTCCACCACTACCATGATGGCATCATTCTTCCTGGCCGATTTTGGAAAACCAGTGATGAAATACATGGAGATGGTCTCCCATTTCCATTCTGAAATTGGTAGAGGTTGTAACAACCCTGCTGGGTGTCAGTGTTCTACCTTAACTTGCTGGAATTCTAGACATTTAGCTAAATATTTAGCTGTCTTTTTTCAATCCAGGCCAATAGAATTGTTTCCTAGTGGTCGTGACCATTTTCTGATAACCCGGATGGCCAGTGTATGGTCTCGTGTGCAATTCATCCATTATGAACCTCTTGAAGTCGTCACAACCTAGGATATCCAATCTTCTTCGGTAAGTCATCATACCATCCTCCAACATCTGGTAACCTTCATACTTTATCCCTACGGGCTCTTGCTTCAAGTACAATGTCACAGTCTTGAAGAATGCATTAGTTTCTTGTGCATTCCTAACTCTTTCCCTGATATTCGTTTCACAGGTGCTCACCACTGCTAGGTGAATTTTTTTCATACTTCTACTAAGGGTATCGAACACCCTATTTTCCTTTCCTTTGATATGTTTTATTTTGAAATCAAACTCGCTCAGGAGATCCATCCACCTATCTTGCATAGCATTGAGTTTTGGTTGATCAAACAGGTGCCTCAAACCACAATGGTCTGTCATAAGTACAAATCTCCTACCCAGGAGGTAATGCCTCCACATTTTTAAAGCATGCACTATGGAAACCAACTCTATATCATGGCTCACATAATTGATTTCATGCTCATTTAATTTTCTGGATTCGTAGCAACTTACACGCCCTTCTTGTATAAAGAATCCTCTGAGTCCTTCCTTGTAAGAATCTGTACACATGAGGTAGTCACTATCAGGGTCTGCAATATTTAGCACAGGTGCATGGGTCAGAAGGTATTTCAGTTCCTGAAACATTTCTTCACACTTTGATGTCCAAGTAAATTTAACCCCCTTCTTCTGGAGGGCAGTGATCGGACAACCAATCTTAGAAAATCCTATTATGAACCTTTGATAATATCCTGCTAGGCCCATAAAGGATCTGATATCTAAAACATCCTTTGGGGTAGGACATTCCATGATAGATCTGACATTTTCAAGGTCTACTACCACACCTTCCTGAGATATAACATGGCCTAAGTAATCTATTTGCTTCTGGAAAAAGTCACACTTGCTAAACTTAGCATAGAGCTGGTGCTCTATTAACACTGGAAGTACAATTCTAAGATGTTCTTCATGCTCCTCTCTATTCTTGGAGTATATTAATATGTCATCAATAAAAACCAATACAAACCTGTCTACGAATTTGCTGAGTACATTGTTCATTAAGCACATAAAAGTGGTAGGGGCATTGGTTAATCCAAATGGTAATACCACAAATTCATAGTGACCATATCTTGTCCTGAAGGCATTTTTTTGGAAGTCTTCATCCTTGTTTTGGACTTGATGGTATCCATATCTCAAGTCAATATTTGAGAAGATGGAAGAACCACCTAATTGGTCGAACAAGTCATTGATTCTTGGCAAGGGGTACTTGTTCTTTATGGTGGTCTTATTGACTTGTCTATAATCTATGCACAGTCAGAGTGTGCCATATTTCTTCTTCACAAATAGGACTGGTGCTCCCCATGGGGATACACTGGGTCGGATGTAGCCGTTGTCCATCATTTCTTTTAGCTATAGCTTGAGCTCAACTAGTTCGGGTGTACTCATCCTATAGGGTGTCCTAGACACTAGCACTTCTCCTGGTGAAAGTTCTATCAAGAAGTCAATGTCTCTTCTCGAGGGTAGACTCAATACCTCTTCTGGAAACACATCTCTGTACTCCCTTAATAGGGGGTGGTCCTCTAGGTTTGGTTTGTCATCCTCAACGGTCTCCAACACATGTATTACATATAGAGCACATCCCTTTCTACAATACTTCTTCATTTGAAGGGTTGATATTTGTCTTACTGATACATGTTTCTCAATTCCCCGGAGGGTTATCTTTCTCCCTTCTCCATTTATGCATTCTAAGTTTTTATGGTAACAGTCTAACTTAATTTTATATGCAACTAGCCAATCCATACAATTCAACGGGTCATAAGATCCTAGGGGAAGTATGTTAAGGGTAGCTTGGGTGGGCAATCCATCCATAATGAATTGGAAAGTTGGTATGACTTCCACTCTTGGATGTTGTAAACTTGCCTATTGTTTTGTTGTCTGTGCGGACGGTCCCTCGGTAGATTTTATTCTCCACAACCCCAACATTTCAAGGGTTCCTTATTTGGGTTATCGATCTATCCCGAGGTTGATCCAAAAGGTTTATTTCCACTTTGGGAGGAGAAATTTTGTTGGTGCACACTTCGAGTAGGGAGGCTCATCCTTGAGTCCTTCCTATAGTTCTTAAATATTGGGGATTTAAACCCCTTCTTCTTGAACCCCGAACTATTCTTCTGCTTCTAGTCCTTGCGAGGTTCTGTCCAACGCTAGAACTGTTCATAACAATACCTTGCCTTCCAGATAGTGCCTTCTAATGTTTTTGGTTCGTCAAACTCAATCCCATTCTAGTAGGTCTGAGGTAACCCACTGATATATCGTTGAACTTTTACCTTTTCCTCTTTTATGTAAGGTACATACCTCAACAACTCAAGGAATTTACTGACATATTCCTCTATGGTGAGTTGTCCCAGCTTGAGTTCATAGAACTCTTTATTCTTCTTGTCGAAATATTTTTCTGAAAGATACTTCTTCTTGAAGTGTTTCTCAAACCCTTTCCAAGATAGGTCCTCTTCATGGATTCCTTTCACATTCTTAAGGTCTTCCTACCAAATGGAAGCCTTTCCATTCAGGTTTAAGGTGGCTATTTGAGCCTTCAAGTTTTCAGAGAAATCATGGACTCTGAAGTACTTCTTTAGTCCAAGAAGCCATGCTTCTTCCTCTTACCCTTTCTTAATCTCACCGTTGAAGGAGGGTGGTTTGGCTTTCTTGAATTCTTCAAGGTCATGAATTTTTGAATTCTTTCATTTCCTCCCTTTCCTTTGAGAATGTGAGATAGTTTTGCTACTAGAAGATCCCTCTAAGTCACTTGTTTCCTTTCCAGTGGATTCTCTTGATGACTGTCCCCTGTCTCCAGGTTGGACCTTCCTCGAGGTACTCCTTCTAGTGTGGCCACTTATGGGACTACGTTTTCATATATTGGGTGGAATTCGACTCCTCTTCATATGTCATTGGTCCACATGGTTGCCGACAGTTCCATGTTGCAGTTGTCTCTGTATGTCAAATAAACTCTACAAAAATACTGCATTAATTTGTGTTTGCTTCTCTTGCTCTTTTATCAATATCTCGTTGTCGGCCTTGCAAATTTGTAATTCATCCATGAGGCTCCTTACAGTTTCATCCATATCTGAAGGAGTCTCTACCACCCTCCTCTCGTCCAATTCTTCGTCTCTATTGTGGGATCCATTCCTCACTTCATGGAGTGTCACCATCCTTTATGCTTGTAGTTTTCCGCGGCTGATCGACTGCTTGAGTGCTGACAAAACACTTGTTATTAGATAACAGTATGTTAGTTTATGAATCAACACATAGCTCATATTTCTTAAATACTCACACATGCACACAACAAGAAGATTTTATTTGTTTCTGTATTAAAGGATTAACTAGACTTTTTAGGAAGGAAGTAAGGTATGGTTTCACCCTTAAATCCCCTTTAATGTGGTTTTTACACAACTTGTTCATGATCCCAAGCAGGACAAGTGTTGTAACCATGCTCTGATACCAATTTGTAACACACCCACAGTGGGGATTCTAAATTCAGTTCTTCTTAAGAACTAAAGACCTCCATGCGGGGTCTCAAATCTTATTCAGCTCATCCAGATCACTCCCATTGCAGTACCCACACTCAGAACCAAACTCAGAACTGGCGGATATGCCTCTCCCAAGTTCCTCGAATGTTCATTGGTCGAGGCCACGAGACCTCCACATGAATCCAACTCCATAGGTCCTCGTGCACGTTGTGACTTCATACTTTGGATGATCCTAACTCACATAACTATGATTCCGTCGAAGTCGAAACTCGCAGACAGACGTGGGTCAAATCGACGGTCCACACCCATGTCACAATCAACGACTGAGATTGACTTCGGGTTTCAGGCTTCTGGAGTTCCCAACTCACCTGACTACGATTTCTCCGAAGTTCGAATTCACAGACAGACGTGGGTCAAATCGACGGTCCATACTCTTGTCACAACCAATGGCTGAGATGGACTCCAGGTTTCTGGCTTCGGGAGTTCTTAATCCTTCCACTCTTCCACTCTTTTTGGATTACTTCCACTACAAAGCGTGAGAGATGTCGACACCTTTCCTTTCTAATGGACGGCTTAGATGTACCTTGAAGGTAGGCGATGCGCAAGAGACTGGGTGGCACGTGGCTCATTGAGA
The DNA here is from genome assembly GCA_009831015.1 of Picea engelmannii. Classification (NCBI taxonomy): domain Eukaryota; kingdom Viridiplantae; phylum Streptophyta; class Pinopsida; order Pinales; family Pinaceae; genus Picea; species Picea engelmannii. The sequence goes on along the minus strand of ML781464.1, from coordinate 152,106 downwards.
TTGGTTCCACATCACCAGGGATGATGTCACTGTACCTCGTCACCTTGGGTTGACCATCTCCTACATCCCTCAGATCTCATGGTTGAGATCTAGTCACGTAGACCTATATATCTATGGCTCTGGTTACCTCAGGGTTTCGACGTTCGGGAGTATTGCTAAGAAAACTCCTTTTTCCCTCCGAAATTCCAATCTCTGAAGTAGAGGGACTAGCACCACACATCCCCGATATAGTGACGGTTGGGAAAGGATCTGAAGGATCCCATGATCTATGGTACTGGGCCCTTTGCAGCTCCGGCATTTGAGGCTTCGAGCCTCGATTTAATTTGGTGAGATAGGTCCACCCAACCACCTGGGGAACCTTCTATCACCAGTCAATATCATGGGAAACTGACGCTCCCGGTCACCTTTAGTCCGCATGAGGCTAGTAAGGTGGGTCTTACTTCAGAGTCTCGAACTTCCAGACCTATGAAGCCAAAGGGACCTGGCTTCTTTAGGCTTAGCTCAGGGTTTTCGAGTATCGGTCATATGGGTCCTTTCAAACATATCTCTTTCGATCGTCTTCTAAATGAAGATATTTCCTTCCTTAAGGTTTCAACTTCGCTACCCCTCCTGATATTTACCATGAAAAGATTTAAAGAATTGGGTTTTGAATTCTGGTCATGCGACAAAAATGGGTCTGGAAGATCTATCCTCTTCAGACGAATGGTTTCGAGTCGACACGATATCTCCTATCTCGACCATCTTAACAACTTATGCCCCTGGGAAACCTCCATAGTTAAACTGGGCATATGACCTATCAGTTGGAAGTGTAAATTCACAAGGCGATGAAAGCATACATGTAACATAGCCATTTCACACAGAAGACATTCATAAATGCACACACACATATATATATAAGTCCAAGTATTCACCCATTACTCTAGTTCAACAAGTAAAGAAGGAAACATACTTATCAAAATCGGGAAATGGGAATCAACTATTGGAAGGGGTGCTCGTTTCCACCCAACCATAGGCTCAACCACTCCAAACGGATTTACCACTAGCCACCCCCTAGCTAGACCACAATGCTCTGAAACACAATCCTTTCTTCTGGCTCAACAACAGTAGGGATAGAGGTTACTCTCCTCCTCCCGTAGGATTTTGGCAATGGTTTACATGATACCAAGCAAGGAGGACCGACCTCATTTTTTAGCTTGTATCATAACAAGTCTTGCTATTTTCTATGACCAAAATGTTTTCTTCCATTTCTTCCTTGAACCCGAGAGATTCACCTCTCGTCTCTGCACTCTTCGTAGGCCTCCTTCTATCCCCCACACCTTCCTTTCTCGCCTCTTTCAACAAGGTCATGTGTGGCTCAAATCCCCAGCCTGCAGTCAAGTCTGGAAGCCTTACAAATGAGTTCCATGCCCCATCCCCTCATTAAATCTTGAGGAGGTCTTCCCACCTACCATCATGAATGTAATTCATTTATGGGTCAGAGGACTATTCTGGTCCTAAGCAATTAAATCCAATAAAAAAAAATTTGGTGAAGGTTAACACAACCATTCTTGGTCCCCTTCGCGATCTCTTTGTATAGCGTTTGTGGTATTTCTAAGTACACCCCCTCCTTTCAGCAGTCAAGCAACTCCTATCCATTTTCTAGTAAATAACAAGATTTACATTCATTTACCTTTCATACAAAGGTCCATCGAATAAACATTCACACATATAGAGTTTTCCATAGTCTCTTGGTCATTATAGTTATATTTACAATCTGGGAGAAACAGGGTGCTACACTCATGGTAGTCTTTACATTTAAATGGGAGTTGCTCGTAGTCTATTGTTTGAATGTATGACCACCCATATAGGGTTAGTTGGATTTCTTCTGGAAGTCTTTTTTCTGTATCTACTTATACACAGTGATGTGCACAGGATTGTAGTCTATCTCATGGTTCGGCCCGATCGATGAACCTTCCCAGTGTGTTTCCAATGTTTTTTATGGTTTCATCATTCCAACAATGGAGAGACATAAATGGCATTCTGACCCAAACTGGGACAACTGAGGGGATATCATTTTTAGGGCTGAATTCTAGAGTCCATTGATTTAGGTACATTCCTCTAGTGCCCATGAAGTATGGGCCATTTCTAAAAATCAAGTCTCTATCAGTTTTATTTTCAAAGAGGAAAACATAGAATCCCTTACCACAGAAGGTTGTTGAAAGATTCCCTTTTATCGTTTCCTTCTAGTTTTTCTCCAGCCATTACGTCATTTCTCTTGGGGAGGGCCAGAGTCCCATGAATTTTATGATCAAGCCATTTTATGCTAGTCTCAGGGAAAACGTTCTAGAGGATGGGGAATGAACAAAGACCTTTGGGATCTCATCAAGCTTTTTAACGAACCGCAACTGGGGGTTTCCTTTTGCTCATTTAGTGTACGAAGACAAAAGTTCTTGGAATGCATCAAGGTCCAAAGGTGGGGGTGGTTGTGTAGGATCCCTTTCCCCCAAGCTAGAGGCCATGCCAAGGGGTGGGCGACATCTAAAACCCTAGATTCAGAGTCGGGGTTTCAATTTCATTGTTGAACTACTAGTTTATTATGCATTTTACCTTACATTCAAAATCTTGACTTTTCTTCCAAATTAGAGAATGAAACAAAAATCTATTTCCACCTCATGGAAGTTTAGAGTTGGGTTTACATCATGTAGCCATCAACCATTTTTTTGATTTAATTAAGATTTATAGAATTCCCTAACTCTTTAATGTGTTTTCCTATAACAAGGCAGTGCAATCTCCTCCATATTTTTTTTTTATTCATCAATTTGTCTTATGTGTAAGATAAGAGGGAGAAGTGTGATGTGTTTACATATGGTACAACTCTAATTACATTGCACATATTTAACTAAGTGGGCATGCCAATGTTAACCTGAGTCTTGTAGAAACCATAATTTTTTCTATTCCTCTTTCAATTGTTGATATTAAACCTAAAGAAAATTATTTGGTAATTGTTGGCCTCAACCATATATATTTATTCATATATCATTTTTGGAAAATATTACCACTAGAGTTGTGTATGCACATATATAATACCATTGAGTGTTTTCATAATAGAGGATTAATTCACTAGAGTGTTTTGTAAGAACTTTCAAACAATGGATTATATGTATTCTTCTTAGACAACTGTCTAAAAAGGTTGTACATGCACAATTCAAGCATAGAACTTACATTCAATTGATAATTTGAATTGGAGTATTGTTTTTTCTGACTCATGCATTGGATGGGTTATATATAAATTTTAAACTTGAGAACAAATATATATATGGATTATTGATAATTTGAATTGGAGTATTGTTTTTTTCTCACTCAAGCATTGTATGGGTTATATATAAATTTTGAACTTGACAACAAATATGGAGTATATAAAGACTGAATATAATAATTGCAACCGAATCTCTCATTTTATTTCACTAAAGACGACGGTGAAACTACAACTTGATAGGTCGGCTTTCAAACGGGCTTTCGAACAAGGAGAGATGCAGCCAGCCAGCCTTAACACCCAACAAACACTACCACAACGCAAAACTCCAAAAACACACTACTACCCAACCCATACAAGCCTTATCCACACATACCAGTTAAATACTTCTTTCAATGGTAGGTCAAGAACAGCGCGAGGAAATGAATGCTCTAAGTTCAGGTAATGGAGCCAGGGGTACTTAAAGTAAGGTTCACA